>SDVV010027013.1:0-12167 GCA_016164225.1 Gammarus roeselii | reverse complement strand
TATAGAAATAGATATAGATATAGGTGTTGTTGTCCCAACTGTGCTTTACGGAGCTGAGACTTGGGGGGTGAGAGCAAAGGAGAGAAGAAGGTTGAGTGTTTTCAAGATGAAATGTTTGAGGAGCACGGCTGGAGTAACGCTGAGGCACATGGAGAGGATGGATGAGGGGAGATTGGTGAACAGGGTGATGAATGCGGAGTTGAGTGGTTGCAGGCCTAGAGGTAGACCGAAGTTTGGGTGGATGGATGGTGTGAAGCAGGGGTTAGGAAGGAGAGACTTGAATGTGGAGGTGGCGAGAGAGCGTGCAATGAACAGGCGTGAGTGGAGAATGGTTGTGAATGGTTGATTTTGACGCTGCTCTGATGTGCTTTCCGGCCCTTGGCAACCCATTGTCGGGATGGTCGTGGGTTGAGGGGGAGGGCCCAGCCATTATGACGCGGCGGAGGTCAGTCAGTGAAAACTGTCGGGCCCTGCTGCTGTACAACGGATCCTCGGACTGCACTCGTGACCCAGAGTGTATGTTGCGAGGGTACCGGCCGGACCCTTTAGCACAAAAGAGCTAAGTTGTGAGGGTGTGAGGTGCGCTTTGACGTCGGCCACCCCCCTTTCTGGGGGACGCGGCCTAGTGTCTGTATCTGTATTAGGAATAAGGTCCCTTATGTTGGTCATATGGTGCAGCAGTGGGACAAGCAGTTGGTCGGTGTGTGCGAGTCTTGGTTGACTTTATCGGTGTCGTCGTCCTTTGTTGATCAGCCGGGGTCTCAGCTGGCGAGGGGAGATGTGGTGGGGGAAGGAAAAAAAACATATAGTTTGTTTATATGTTGCAAGCAATTTAAGCTTGGGCAGATTGAGGTGAGTCTTCCCAATGTTGCTGGCATTTCCCTCCTAGATTATGATGTTTCAGTTGTGGTGGCTTACCGTTCGCCCTCCTATTCAGCTGAGGAGAAGGCTAAACTGATTGAATTCCTGGTGGAATTTTGTGTTGGTAGGCGATTGTTGTTATTGGTGACTTTAACTTACCTTTATTGGATTGGTCTGTAGATATTTTCAATAATAATATGCCTCCCGTTGATTCCTAATTGCTCGATTGCTTTACTCTTCTTCGACTCACTCAGTGGGTGTGGGAAAGTACTTTTATTGATTCGGGCACCATTCTTGATCTGGTGTTGACTGCAGAGGAAGATCGGATGTCATCTGTGGCAGTTTTGCCTCCTCTCCCGGGTTGCCACCTTGTTCCTGTCTAGGTGGAGTATTGCTTTCAGATGGATGAGGTTTCAGTTGATCCTGGTTTCAAATCGGTCATGTGGTCTCATGGAGAGTATGAGAGAGGTTTTGACAGACGTTGACTGGCATTACGAGTTCCTGTGCGGCACAGTGGAGGAGAATTATAGTTGGCTTCAGTCAGTTATCCATTCTCTTGTTGACAGATTTGTTCCCACTCAAGACTGCTTCGCGACCAAGCTGGTTGCGGGGCCCTCCGCGAGAGCTGATGATCCGTAGAACTCAGGCTTGGGCGTTGTACAAGCTTTTGAAGAGGGGGCTTGGCAGGCGGCATGAAAAAGTGTTGGTGTCCTTGGAGAAATTTAGTAGGCTCAATTTTGTGTACAGAAATTTTTCATGGCACAGCCCATGTCTGTATGAACAGGAATTAGCCAACAACTTCTCTATTGCTCCCAAGATGTTTCACTCCTATATCAGAAAAAAAAGGGCTGTCCTCACATCTTTTTTCCTGGAAAATTTGGTGAGATTTGTGTGACAAGACTTGGTTTCCCAGAATCTGGAAAATTTAGATTCATCGTCTGCCCTCGGACTTGATAGTATCCACCCTAGTGTTTTGAAGCAATGTTCTTGGCAGCTGCCATTGTCATTGATATTTGTGAAGTTGTTAGGCCAGGGTGTTTTGTCGGGGGCCTGGAGGAATCTATGTTGTTCCTTCATTCAAGTCTGGTGCGAAGAGCAACCCTCTCAACTTTCGACCTGTGAGTTTCACTTCTGTTTGTTGCTAGTTGCTGGAACGGGTTACTGTGTCTCAGGTAGTGTCTTTTCTGGAAGATTCTGCCATTTCCTCAAGTGAACAATTTGGATTCAGAGTGGGAAGGAACACGGAAGATCAACTTTTGCTTACATATGATAAGGTTGCTGATCTGGTGGATGACAGAATGGTGGTGGATGTGGTCTTCCTGGTTTTCTCTATGGAATTTGCTGTTGTTAATCACTCTGTTTCATTGGCCAAAGATGTGTGGGTATTCGTGGTGGATTGGATTTGTAGTTTTCTCATATGGAGACAAATGTGTGTTTCTGTGGGAGGAATCATCAGTGACTTTCGGGAGGTGACAAGTGAAGTGTCCCCAGGGGAATGTGCTGGGTCCGCTCTTGTTTCTGATGTATGTTAATCATGTTGCAGCAGGTGTGGTTGGTGAATGCAAGCTTTAGCTGATGACTTTAAACTTTATTTTAGTTTCCCACGCGATGTACAAGCAGTTCGCCTGGGTGTGTCTTCTTTGCAAAGAGATTTGAATTTGGTGCAGTCTGTGTCTTTGTCATGGTTGCTGACCATTGCCAAATGTGTCTTTATGCGTTTCTACAGTGGTCGTCTTGAATTGAAGCAGCTTGATGATGGAATTGTTTATAATTTGAATGGTGTGGCACATGAGCTTGTTGATTCCTGCAAGGACTTGGGAGTGTTTGTTGACTCAAGGTTGCGATTTCACCTTTATGTGAAGAGTGTTGTTAGAAAGGCTTCCACTCTGGCAACCAGTCTGCTCTGTTCTACTGTCTATAGGAGTTCTGTTTTCATGGTGTCATTGTTTACAACTCCAGATATTGGCACACATGGTCATCCATTCAAGCTGGTGATTCCTCCCTGTCGGGCCAACTATAAATGCAGATTCATTTATTCTTGCTGTGTTCAGGTCTAAAACAGTCTGCCCTTTGATGGGGGGCGGGGCTCTCTTCGTAGCTTCAAACGGGCCTTCACTGAGGATGGGGGAGGGGGTGTTGTACAAGTTTTGTTTGACATATTAGATTTAATTTTGTGGTTCTATTTGTGTTATTGACAGTTGTGTGCAATTTTTGACTGTCTTCAGTGTATTTAGTTTGACTTGCCATGTTATTCTTCCAGCGCCATGCCATATTGTTCTTTGGATTACTGTCATGCTGAGGTATACTGCCTTCCATGCCCGCATGCCCTGTAGGCGGGGCTGTCAAGGCTGTGGAGGGCTGAAAGGTGAGCAAAGGTGAGATACAGGACAGCATGAGCAAAACCTGCAAAAAATAGCTGGACAAGAGCTCAGTTTTGGGAAAACAAATTATTTCAAGGAAAATTCAACGTATAGCTCTTCACACAGTTGTTCTTTAATTTAAGTTGTCATGAGTTAAAATCTATCCATTATTGACAGAACCTTAGCATTTAAAAATGCTGCTCTCCTCTAGGGCAAAGGAGCAAGATCTGAAACGGCTCAAAATCAGACAAAACAAAGATGAATTTGGGAAAAATCTATTGTGGTGCTCTGTATTAGTGCTTTAGTGCTATTCTTCAGTTCGAGCTATAAATGGTTAAAATGCATGCATTATTAGCAAAGCTTAAATATTTTGAGAACCCTTTTGTAGCTGTAGGGCTGGAAGAGAGCAACATTGGAAAAATTACCAAGTTCTGAGAAAGATTTTGGGAAAACAAGAACTAATTTTAAAAAGTTGTGCGGAGCTTTAGCTTTAGAATTTTGTAATAAGGCCAGCAGGTGTTAGAGTCAAACAGACGGACGGAAGCAACACCAGAAGCACTTCTTAGCCTGAAAGGCCAGGGGCTAGATATAACTTCACAATACTCAGATGGTGGTCGAGGTGCTAAAATTTCTTGTACACAGGAATAACAGTGCCCTGCAATAGATGTTTGAGCCCTGAGGTACAAGGTGTGAAACGCTTGCATCAACAAGTTGTGTTCTGCTGACAGAGAAATTACTAATGGTGGTGCCATGACTATTCTGAGGTTTGTGGTCAAACCTACATCTCATGTCCTTCCTAAGTCCATCCTTCAACTTGATACAATTGGGTCAAGTGATTGGTTCTTTAATGGGTTGTATAAGAGAGATATTTCCAATGATGTACTGCACTTAATGATTTATTTAGAACTGATGAACATGACTAACAAACTGATCTTGTGAAGTGTTGGAAGATTTTTCATTGTTCTGTTGATTCAGGTTTGTCTGCTCTGTTTGAGAGAGCTTCGGATGTTGGCACACGTGGGCATCCTTTCAAGCTGGTGGTTCCTCGCTGTCAGACGGAATATAAACAAAGATTCTTTTATTCTCGCTGTGTGCAGATTTGGAACCCGCTGCCTGCTGATGTGGTGCAGTGTGATTCACTTCGTGGCTTCAAGACGGCCCTGGTGGAGGAATTGGGGGCAGTGTTGTATGAGTTTTGCTACACTCAATTTGATGAGATATTGTGGCTTTGTTTGTGTTGCCAACAATTGTGTGCAGTTGTTGACTGTTTTCATTGTTTTGTTTTCTTTGGACCTATTGAGCGCATTCCGACCAGCGTCCTGCTGCAGTGCTTGTATCGTGCTGTTCATTTTGATTGCTGGCGCGCTGAGGTGTACTGCCTCCCATGCCTGCGTGCCCTGTTGACGGGGCTGTTGGGGATGTGGGGGGCTGCAAAGGTGAGATACAAAGGTGATGAAGGTGAGAAATCACAGTCTGAAATGCCCTCAAATGATATAAGTATATGTTTCACAAGAAAATCTTAGATGTATTGTAGTACGTCCAAATAGATATGCAATAATGATTTGCATGTTATGATAACTTAAAACTATCTACATGAAACTTGATTATATGTATTCATTTCTTCAATTATTTCTTTTAAGTATCTAAATTCCAGTTCTGAAAAAAAAAATGTACAGAAGTGTACTCTACATGAGCTCTAAAATTTTGAATTGTAATTTGTCATGAAAGTTACAACACTGCAGAAGTTCAAACTTTTGTCCAAGCATTACAACAGACAGACGGACTTTATTGAAATTAGGGTCTAAAACATGAGCACAAGTTGTCAAAACCTGAAAAGACGTTTCAGTAAACTACATCAGAGAACATGTAGCTATACCAGTGATCATTTTCTAGGTCATTACTGTAGTATGTAGCTACTTTGTCAATACATTACACTATTATATCAGTAGCTACCTGCCAAGTCAAGATAAAATATTTGTAATATTAAACTTACTGGTAGAAGGATGCTTCATTGTCTATATTTCTCCAGCCTTGCTTGCTAGTGACTGCAACAATAAGTTGCAGGAGCTGTTCTTCAGGCCCTGTAGATAAGCAAAAAAATTGTAAATAAACAAAAACACAAGAAATAAGCTCACTGTAGTGTAAATTTCTAAGATGCATCTCAAAAGAGTAGTAAAATCATCAATAATACAAAAAAAAATCTTACCACCATCAAAGGCAATATTCACATTTACTGATCTTATAGGAATAAAAATTATTTGGTTAATGTTGAAATAACTATGACTTAATGGACATTGAAATTTAACATTTCTGCTCATTGGTCAGAATGCAATAATTGTTGCACATTCATGATACACAAGCATAATGGTACTCTGTGTTGGATGTTTCAGTCTTGATGACTGAGGTATTATATGCTGGCATCAGCAAGTGGTGCAATACATCAGACAATAATCACAATCATGGTGAACAGTGACTATGCCCTTTATTACACAGTTTATACATAGTTCATGACTGTATTTTTCTATTTCTATGAAATTGGTGCACACATCTGTTAACATGCCTCCCGTTAAAGGGTTCTTACCTTTCTTCTTACCTTTGCAGCCCCCTTCCCCAAGGGCTCAGCATAGCCAGTCGTCAGGTGCACCGAGCCAGGAGAGGCCAGCACAGCCATGCACTCGGTGGCATACCCGGTGGCATATCTAAAAGATTTTTTTTATACAAAAACTTGCAACTTCTAAGCGATTGACTATACACACATGTCTAAACTGTTGAAGTGTACATTTATGGTTGTAAAAATTAAAAGATACTCACAGATTTCTTCAACGCAGGACTCCAACATGAGAGAGTCTCCATTGTGGTCTTCATGATACATTCTTCTTTGTTCATCAGCTTGAACATTTACGAGCTGCCCAGATAATCTGTCATCTTCTTCATCTTCATCCAACAAGTCTCTGAACATGGCCTGCTGAGAGTAAAGCTGCCCCTGCTTCAATGATAAATTATTCTGGCTACTCAGCTCAACTTGTTCTGGATCAATACACTCCTGCCCATCCTCTCCCGCTTCAGCTATTGTTTGTTGTGTGTGAAGCTCAGTTGAGATGACGGTCTCTTCAACCCCATCAAGGCCAGTTTCGCCATCAGCTGTCCTGTACCCTTCACCATCATCTCCAATAATTGAACAGGACTCAATGTTCTGGTTTTGCAGCACATGCTGTTGTTCTTGCTGATTGTTTATGTCAAGTTGACCGCCAACTAAAACAACTTGCTGCCCATCAACCTCCACCATTTGGTGATGCTGACCATCCTCCATAAGATGCTCCTGATCCACTTGCATGAGTGGATTTTGAGATAGGTGATGGTGGTTCTGTCCATCATCCATTTCAATTATTTGCTCTTCCAGCTCTACTACATGGTGTTCTTCCTGCATCAAATCATGTCCCCTGTCCCCCATCAAGTCTGGTCTCTCAACCTGAATTAAGGGTCTTCTTTCCTTCAAGTGCATCATCTGATTATCACTCTGCAAAATGTTTTGTCCACTAACAATCTCTGGTCCACCAGTCATTGTTACTAGTTGTTGACTATCAGCTTGTTCTGCAACACTTCCATCCTGTTGATCCATGGCACCACAATCCATGTGCATCATTTTTTGGCTAGTTATATCTTCAATTTGGTGATTCAAATGATCATCTGGTGAAACCTCTTTACCTGGTTGTCTGTAGAAAAAAAACATAGCTGTACTTTTTTTTTACTTATGTAGGTTCTAAACACCAAGTTTATTGGGTGATGTGCATACATAACTATTTATATACATTGCACAAACCACAGAATCAAATGTAAAAAAAAAATGTAAAGACTGGCAAACAAATCTAAAAAGTTTCATCATGAAAAAAAGTAAGAGTAAATTGATAACTTAGGATAGCAAAGCTTTACTAAAAGTAAGTTATGTAATAGCAATAAGAAACTTCTGTTGGTATTTTCCAAAATTTTCTCAACATCACATCTACAAAATAAACCACATGTATGCTTACTCTACAAGGTGCATCTCAGGAGCATCTCTCATAATTGTCTGAGCAGCGCAGTGCAGGGCGTGCAGAGAATGAGTTGACTGGACTCCTGTTTTTTTCTTGGCAATAGCAGCATTAGTGTTTTGGTGAGATTTTATCTCTCCTGTTCTGCATGACAACATGGCAAAACGACCTGAGCTCGTTTTGATGAGAACCTCAGAAGATGTTCTGGTTGGTAGTGGTGTTAGATTGGAGCTTGTCACACATAATATGGAATTTGCATTCCTGCTTAAAACATCTCCAGCATTGACAGATTGTTGAATAACAGCATCACTGTTTTCTTCAAGTAATGGGTTGTTAATGATATTGATAGTTTGAGACTCTGACGCAGACCTTCCTGAAAAATTGTTGTTGCAGCTATTACTCGGATGGAGAGATTGCTGACCAGAAGCTTGTAAAGTTATGGTGGCTACACTCTCAGACACTGGAAGAAGAGCAGCAACTTGAGAAGAGCTTGAGGGGACAGCCAACGCATGGTCAATTTTGGGATCAAAGGAGTAAGACCCTTTGTTGTGTTCTTCAGTCTCAATTGAATTATAAGAAATTTCGGAACCCGCTTCATCATAGCCTGGAAGCAGCGGCTGGCCTTGCATGGATGAATCTGTCTGCAATTTTTCTACTTTGTTCACATTGGTATTGGATGTCACACAGAGATTTTGATGAGAAATTTGGAGCAAATTTTGAATAAGCGAATGATCAGCTTCTCCTGAATTCTCACTAGCAACTTTATCCATATCATCTAATTAGACTTTTTGAAAGCTGAAAGTTACAAGCAGGCACTGTGTTAACCAACTAAGTAGACACTCTGTTACATTTTGAGAACTGTTTTCCATTCACCTGGCAACAGAACTTAGACAAAGTGGAGTCCCTAAACACACTGCATTCTTATTTCTGAAAAAAAAGCATGAGAACTGATGCAGTGATGCTGTTAAAATAAAACACTATAATGAAACAGGAAAAAAAACATAATTAAAATAGTGAATTTTTACATATTTTTCATATTAATGGTATAGCTAGATATGTTTGTAACAATACTCTAGACAATTAAATGTTGTCATCACAAATAATTGTACTAGGCTTTTTGTGAACCAGTAACTTGGTGGACGTGGACAAGCTTGTTGTTAAATGGATTGAACGACCATAACGTAAACAATGTGCCAATAATGAGATGGGATGGTGGACAGATAAGTCGATGGGCTGGTTGGTGGATCAACAATTGTGCGACAGGATTGGAGTAGGAACACAAATGGTGAGGCTAGGTATGTAAATCAAAAATTGTGTGGCTGGACAAGAGGATCAGAACGTGTATGGCTGGGTTGGTGGATCACAATGTGAGTGTCTGTGGGTTTGTGGATCATCAAGCAAGTGGCTGGGTTGGCAGATCACCTGGTGAGTAGCTGGGTTGGCGGATCACCTGGTAAGTAGTTGGGTAGGTGGATCACAAAATGGGAAGATAGGTAGGTGGATTTCAAAGTGAGTGGGTGGGATGGTGGATCACACAGCAAGTGGGTGGGATGGTGGATCACACAGCAAGTGGGTGGGATGGTGGATCACACAGCAAGTGGGTGGTATGGTAGATCACACAGCAAGTGAGCGGAAAGGTGGATCACACAGTGAGTGGGTTGGTTGATTACAAATTGAGTAGCTAGGATGGTGGAACCACAATTTGTGTGACTGGGTTGGCAGACCGCAAGGTTGGTGATGGAGATGGTGAATCACAAATAGTGTGGCTGTGTTGGTGGATCACAGAGTGAGTGGGTTGGTGGATTACAAAGTGAGGGTTGGGTTGGAGGATCACAGAGCAAGTTGGTACATGACATATCAAGTGGGTGGATTGGTGGATCACAAAATGTGAGTGGGATGGGTCGGTGGTTCACAAAATGTGTGGCTGGATTGGTGGTTTATAAAATGTGTGGCTGGGTTAGTGAATTACAAAGCGGGTGGGTTGGAGGATCACAAAGAAAAAATGTGGGGCTGAGTTGGTGGTTCACAAAATGAGTGGCTGGGTTTGTGGGAGTTGGTGGGTTGGTAGATCACTTAGTGTGTGATTGAGGTGGTCAATCACAAAATGTGTGGTCGAGTTGGTAGATCGCATTGTGTGTGGCTGAGTTTGCCGATCATAAAGTGTGTGGCTCAGTTGGTGGATCACAAAAAAGTGTGTGGCAGGGTCGAAAGATCACACAGTGTGTTGCAAGGTTGGTGGATCACAAAGTGTGTTGGTTACCTTTGCAGCCCCCTCCGCCAGTGAGAAGCAGCAGAGCCAGGGGAGGCTAACACAGCCATGCGCGCCAGCTTAATATTAAGAACAGTTGCTAACACAAGTATAGGAACTGGAATCAGTGCGCACCATTAGCTATCATATGAACAACCAAATAATTGACAAAAAATAAATACATAAATTATAGTACAACACACTGTACAACAGAGAAGCACATAAAGACACAACACAACCAGACACACACACACACACACACACACACACCAGAACCCACCACTCCAGCCCCACGATAACAGAGAAGCATGCAGATGCATCCCACTCAGGCACACACATACTAAACAACCCCATGCCACATAATAACTGGAATTTGTGTCTTAACTCTCCCGTGCCACATAATAACTGAGAAACTAAAGCCTTTTAAGAGAATGTTAATTAACAACTCTGAAACTGAAGTTGTTCCCGTGCTGAATGCTGACTGCATAAACAGTTTCTGTTGCTCATGTTCGGGTGGCTGTTTTAACTGAAAATAAAACATTTTAAGAGGTCTCATACTGATAAGTGTTTTACTGGATGATACCGCTTTTATTGTGAAACAAAAAAAAAACTTTTCTAATGTGGTAGTTTTTTCTGAAAATAAAGCTTTTTAAGAGAATGTTAATTAACAACTCTGAAACTGAAGTTGTTCCCGTGCTGAATGCTGACTGCATAAACAGTTTTTGTTGCTCATGTTTGGGCGGCTGTCGTTTGTATGCGCCCTGTGCTGATAGCTGCTGGTGACGGGAATTTGTGTTTTGACGCTCCCCTGCCAAGCGGTGACTGTTGAGAGTTCTGGTGTTTTGTCGACCATGCCTGGGACTGACTTCAAACCGTACGACCTTGTCTTCGCCAAAGTCAAGGGTTATCCTCATTGGCCTGGAAGGATTGAACCATTTGAACCTGAGCCCAATGGTGGACCCCCCAAGAAGTATCCTATTATTTTCTATGGCACCAGAGAAACAGGAAACCTCAGGGCAGAAGACTTGTTCCCATACCAAGAGAACAAAGAACGTTTTGGAAAGCCACAAAAGCGCAGGCTCTTCAATGTGGGTCTCTGGGAGATTGAGAACAATCCAGACTGGGACCCAAACATTGTGGATGTGTGTCTTCCTGGGGTCCAAGCTTGCCTGGGGGCGGACCGGGGTGAACTTTCTCCTGGCTCACCTGGTGCTGCGTGTGGAGGCGGTGGTGACTCCGAGGCGGCTGATGAGGCGGTGACACCGGTGTCTTCTCTCTTTGCGTTGCTGGATGCTGCGGAGGATGACGAGGATCTGCATTGCTTGCCTTTGCAGCCGTCCGGTAGTGTCTGCGGTGCTGGTGTGGGATGCGCAGATGCTGGGGGGCCTGGTGCATCTAGGCGTGTCAGTGTTGGGGGCACCTCTGTTCACTCCGGTGGTTCTGGTGTTGGTGCGCGCTGTTCCTTCTGTGACCAAATCATTGGTTGCATCTCAATTGGATGTTTCGTGTGTGGATGTAAGTTTCATGCAGATCCCGCATGTGTTGGGATTGACAGGGGCGTCATTGATTGTGTGTGTAGGGAGGGAGGGAATGCTGTGAAGTATTTTTGCTGCAGGTGCAGGAGTGGGTCCGAGGTGGTGTCTGGTGTTGGTGGTGGAAGTAAGTCGGATCTTCTGTCAGCATTTGATCAGCTGCTTACTGCTGTGGGATCAATCTCTAGGGGGCTGTCTCAAGTTTCTGAGAGGTTGGATACAATGTCTGCTGCGGGAGGTGTTTCTGCTGTCGTGAGGGGTGCTGAGTTGTCTGTGAGGGAGGTGGAGTTGATGATTGAGGAGAGAGTGGCTAGGTCTGCTGCTGTGTGTGGTGGAGTCAGTGGTGGCCTATCTGCAGAAGATGTGATGGGTATAACTGAGGAGAGAGTGTCCAGTTTGGTGAATGGTGGGGTGGTGCGTGCAGAGCTGAGAGAGCTGGATGATCAGAAGCGACGTAGAAGGTATGTTGTTTTGAGAGGTTTTGAATCTAGTGATGCCGAGGTGGTGAAAAGAATGTTTGATAGGATTTGTGGAGTTTTGAATTTGGGCACGATTGAACTGAGTGACATGAAGTGTCTGAATGCTAATGGCTTATTTAGAGCATGTGTTGAGAATGATGAACAGAGGTATGCATTGCTGAATGCTGCAAAGGGGTTGATGCATGTTGATGAGTTTAAATCCGTGTATGTTCAGAGAGACCTGACCTACCGTCAGCGTCAGGAGTTGATTGCTAGAAGAGCAGTGCTGCGGGACTCTTCTCGGGTAGGCGGTGGTGGTGGCAGCCGGAGGGACGATGGCCGTGGGGGCCGTGGGGGCCGCGGTGGCAATGGCGGGGCTGATGTTGGTGGTAACCGGAGGGGTCTTCGTGGTGGTGCTGGTGGTCGCGGTGTTGGTGTTCTTGGTGGTGTTGGCGGCCTTGGCCTTCCGACTGGCCGCGGTGTTGGCGGTCGCGGTGGTGCTGATGGTCGGGGTGTCGCTGGCGTTCTCAGTTCTGCTGGCGGCCTTGGCCTTCCGACTGGCCGCGGTGTTGGCGGTCGTGCTGGTGCTGATGATCGGGGTGTCGCTGGCGGTCGTGGTTCTGCTGGCGGTCGTGGTGTTGGCGGCGGCGGTGTTGCTGGCGGTCGTGGGTTTGCTGATG
>SDVV010027012.1:0-12167 GCA_016164225.1 Gammarus roeselii | reverse complement strand
GTTTTGCACACCATATATCCAGGGCCGTCTCGCACACATATTCTGGCTGGGCCGTCTCGCACACATATTCTGGCTGGGCCGTCTTGCACACATATTCTGGCTGGGCCGTCTTGCACACATATTCTGGCTGGGCCGTCTTGCACACATATTCTGGCTGGGCCGTCTTGCACACCCACTTTTCCATCCGCGTTTCGCACACCCACTTTTCCATCCGCGTTCCGCACACCCACTTTTCCATCCGCGTTTCGGACACCCACTTTTCCATCCGCGTTTCGGATACCCACTTTTTCCATCCGCGTTTCGGACACCCACTTTTCCATCCGCGTTTCGGACACATATACTCTACTAATACATATCAGTGGAAACAGTAAATACATATCAGTGGAAACAGGAAATACATATCAGTGGAAACAGGAAATACATATCAGTGGAAACAGTAAATACATATCAGTGGAAACAGTAAATACGTATCAGTGGAAACAGTAAATACTCATGATAGAGTAAATGTCGGTAACCATTTTTACTCTCCTTAGTTTTTGTGAAATCAATGGTCCAATGTAACTCTTTTATCTGTCTTGGCATATTAAAATGTAGAGAATAGAGGATGTCCTTCAACAATGTCCATCGGTTGGTCCTTACTCCACAACCTTAGTTATAAGTTATTAAAATCATCTAAGTAGCAGATGTTGTCTTCAGAACAGCTCCCGCTGACGAAGACTTGGTACGTATCATCTGTGTATTCTGATATTTCTGTATTTGTATCAGCATGTCATTATACCTGAATACATTTTAAATCTTTTAGGACCATAAATGAGTCGAGCCAAATGGTCGCATTGGAGCGTCACCTTCAGCTGGAAAGAAGGCGAATGCCTTTCCTGATCTTGTATACCCAGTATGACTTAATCAATCGACTTCTAAATGAGCCCCCCTTACCCAAAGCTCTGTCGGGTGTGTTCATGATCCATTCTGCCGAAGAGCAGAGAAAGCAGTGCTGAAGATACACCGCAGGTCGTGGCCCAATGGTTTGTGTCTTGTTCTTTATCCCGTGAGGTATACGGTGCATTTCCAAGATGTAGCCATCCTTGGTGACCACAGTGTGAATCTCTGCAGGGTAACCCTGGGCCTGTATCAGCTCCGGCTGAGGGGGAAAAGAGGCACTCTTAGTGGGTATTGCCGAGTCCTGCACGGGTGACATAATGCGAAGTACGGGCCTGCAAGGACTGTGATGCTCGGGCGGAGGCACGGGTGACATAATGTGAAGTACGGACCACAAGGACTGTGATGCTCGGGCAGAAGCACGGGTGACATAATGGGAAGTACGGACCACAAGGACTGTGATGCTCGGGCAGAGGCACGGGTGACATAATGCGAAGTACGGGCCTGCAAGGACTGTGATGCTTGGGCAGAGGCACGGGTGACATAATGCGAAGTACGGACCGCAAGGACTGTGATGCTCGGGCAGAGGCACGAGTGACATAATGCGAAGTGCGGGCCTGCAAGGTCTGTGATGCTCGGGCAGAGGCACGGGTGACATAATGCGAAGTACGGGCCTACAAGGACTGTGATGCTCTGGCAGAGGCACGGATGACATAATGCGAAGTACGGGCCTGCAAGGACTGTGATGCTGGAGGAGAACCAGCACTGATAAGATGAATTGATGTATATACAGCACTGCGTTGTCTTCGTTGCTGCGCTGCACTCATCACTGCGCTGCACTGGTCACTGCGCTGCACTCATCCCTGCGTTGCACTCATCCCTGCGCTGCACTCATCACTGCGCTAAACTAATCACTGCGCTGCACTCGTTGTTGCGCTGCACTCGTCGCTGCGCTGTACTCGTCGCTGCGCTGCACTCATCATTGCGCTGCACTCGTCGCTGCGCTGTACTCATCACTGCGCTGCACTCATCACTGTGCTGTACTCTTCGCTGCACTGCACGCGTCGCTTTGCTGCACTCATCACTGCACTGCACTCGTCGCTGCGCTTTACTCATCGCTGCGCAGAACTCGTCGCTCCGCTGCACTCGTCGCTGCGCTGCACGCTGTACTCGTCGCCGCGCTGCACTGTTCACTGCGCTGCACTGGTCACTACGCTGCAGCACTCGTTGCTGCGCTGCACTCGTCACTGCGCTGCACTCGTCGCTGCGCTGTACTCGTCATTGCGCTGCACTCGTCGCTGCGCTGCACTCGTCGCTCCGCTGCACTCGTCACTGCTCTGCACGCGTCACTGCGCTGCACTCGTCGCTGCGCTGCAGTCGTCGCTGCGCTGCACACGTCGTTGCGCTGCACTGGTCACTGAGCTGCACTCGTCGCTGCGCTGCACTCGTCGCTGCGGTGCACTCGTCGCTGCGCTGCACTCGTCGCTGCGCTGCACTCGTCGCTGAGCTGCACTCGTCGCTGCGCTGCACTCGTCATTGCGCTGCACTCGTCGCTGCGCTGCACTCGTCGCTCCGCTGCACTCATCATTGCGCTGCACGCGTCACTGCGCTGCACTAGTCGCTGCGCTGCACTCGTCGCTGCGATGCACTCGTCGCTGCGCTGCAGTCGTCGCTGCGCTGCACTCGTCGCTGCGCTGCACTCGTCGCTGCGCTGCACCCGTCGCTGCTCTGCACTCATCACTGCGCTGCATTGGTGACTGCGCTGCACTAGTCGCTACGCTGCACTCGTCACTGCACTGCTTTCGTCACTGCGCTGTACTCGTCGCTGTACTGCACCCGTCACTGCGCTGCCTCCGTGGCTGCGTTGCACCCATCGCTGTACTGCACCCGTCACTGCGCTGCCTTTGTGGCTGCACTAAACTGATCGCAGTGCTGCCTTCTTCGCTGTGCTCATCCGCATTGCGCAGTCTTCGTCACTTGCACTTGTCGCAAGTGACGAGTGCAATGCGAGCACTCGTCGCTGCGCTGCACTCGTCGCTGCGCTGCACTCGTCGCTGCGCTGCACTCGTCGCTGCGCTGCACTCGTCGCTGCGCTGCACTCGTCGCTGCGCTGCACTTGTCTCAGCACTGCCTTCGTGCTTCGCTGCGCTCGTCGCGGCGCGGCACTCGTCACGACGCGGTCTTCGTAGCTGCGATGCACTCACTACTGCGCTGCATGCCATCGATGATGTGCCGGTGTTTTGCCGATTGTGCAAAACACATCGACGCGCCACCGCTAATAATCAATTAGGAAATGCTCACATTAAAGCTATCAAGATATGCGTCTAAAACAAACACACCGAGCTGGAGAAACTCACCGTCGTCTTGAGTGCATATTTGAGAACTCTTCTCCTCTCGTCTGATTCCGACTGCCGCTGATCATGGTTCCTAATTTCTGATTCAGCATCAAGAAACAGTGAATTAACAAATGCATTTGTGATTACCGTAATTAACAATAGTAATTTTAACAATGACATTCCTGAACGCAAATTGTTGTTCCAAATTATATGGAAAATCTTCGTCATCTGAAATGAGACTAAAATGTGTCCAGCCAAACCTGCCCAACAACTACACTTCTGCCGCCGCCGAAATTTCAATCTGAAACAGTAAGGCAGCCTGTTAGAAGTGTGAAATCTTCAAGTCCTAGAGAAGTGAGGGAACAGAGTAGTGACTGCCGATTTTCAGCGAGCCAACAGGATCAGTTGATGCAGAATTAAACGGAATTGGTTGCCTACAGGCCGATAAAAATAATGCAACATACACCCCAACTAATGTTCCCGCTCGATCAGCCCACATCATGAAGAATGCCACATTAGCCAATATAACTTGGGTTGGTTGTACAAAACAAATCTGACTCGACAATGGAAGAGATTCTTCGATTAACAAGTTCTGTTTACTGTTGCTCTGAAGATACGAGAAATAATCCCTTACGGTTATATCGCATTTCAAAGGAAATGACGTCATTTACACAATTCACTTGAATGACGTAATGCGTCATTCATAATGCCATCAAATCAGGGGCTGTAGGCGAGACGTTGCAATTTCATCAAGCTAACATATTGCAATATTTTAATTCTCCATTTTTTTTTTTATCACTCACCCTTCTCCAGGGAAAGAATTGGACATCAATATTCAGCAACATTATCCACCAAATTAAACTTGGGGGAAGGGGGAAATTCTCCGAAAGTGGAGTGATGATAAAGAGGATTAGAGGCATTATGGAAGGTGCAATCAGCGAGGAACAGTGTGGCTTTAGGAGTGGTAGAGGGTGTGCGGTTCAGATGCTTGCGGTGGGTCAGGTGCCTAAGTAGAACCTAGCCGAGGGAAAGAACTCGTGTTGAACCTTCATAGATATGAAGAAAGAGAACGATAGAGTCAACGGAGAGGTGATGTGGACGGTGCTGCGGGCAGAACGGTGTGGTCAGACGGGCAAACAGGATAGTTTTGGGCCAAGGGTTAGAGTTGTTAGTAGCGCAAGGGCTGAGTTGGCAGTAAAGCCTGGTGGCGTTTCCATCAGAAAAGGTCGCTAGGCTAGTTGGTGTCTGAGTTTGGTGTTGTGTGTGAGGGAAGAAAGTTTTCTGGACCGATTGGCTCATAGGGTCTTCTATTTTGTATATTTGTGAGCGTATCGGTAGGAGTGGATGGATAGTCTTGCCGTCGGCACTCTCCAACTTTGGAGACGGTTATATATCAGTCGATAAAATACATATTGTTGTGGCTGCGTAGCTCTAGAAACCTCACCATCGCACAAATTAAAGACCCTGACGTCCACCGACGAGTGATGCTGGGACGCTCATGGCCAGTGTTAGGCCCACACCCCGAGGAACTTGGTACGACCTCACGGACTCTCAGGGACCCACCTGGTGATCTTGTTGCTATTCTGCTTACCTTTGAGTTTGTTGAAGCATACAACACCGCTACACAACACCGTTTCGACCGACCGTCAGATCCTCCATCCTCCCCTTCTCGAATGGCTCCAGAGTGAATTGACCTTGGTCAGCACACTTCGACAAGAAATAAGTTAGCTCAACTGCTAACCCACTGATCGTCACATGCATACGACACGCACAGACGTGCTATCATGATTGAGCCTGTCACGTGCTATTGAAGGACACGACGTGATGACGTGCGCAACCGTTATTAATAGGAGATAGGACTTGTTGTCATCATGTAGCCGAACTTTGAGTGTATGTATATAGGTATTGTGAGAGCTGTGCGGCTGCGGAGTCTTGTAGGTGATGCTGTGTATTGATCGTAAGTTCATCCGCGTATGATATGATGTGGGCGTTGGGCTGGTGTGGGCAGGTCGTGCATGACGGCGTTGAAGAGCGATTGATATGACGGAGCCCTGGGGAACACCCTTAGGGGGACGTCGCACTTGCTATTGTTGACTGTACTAATGTCTGTCAGAAATAGAATTAGCAAGTCTTATCTTATAATTGTAATGGATTTGTCTGTTGAGTATTTTGTATATGAGTATGTGCCTTGAAACTGGGTAGATAGACTTACTAATGTCAAAAGCGCACACCAAGGTGAGTGAACTGTTTTACTTTTGTTTCAGGCATTCGTTGATGGTCTGTGTGAGGTTGAGGAGGATTGTTTCCTGAAACTGTATTATGCAGGGCAAAGGTAAAAGTAGACATCAAATATGCTTATAACCAGTCATGCTAAAAATTTCGAGTGATTTGAAAGGAGTGACGTATATTAGATCGATTGAGAGGGTCGATGTCTACCGGAACTTCTGACTAGAGTCTTCGAACCCGCAGGATTCGAAGTTGATCGATTACGGTACTTTCACTCCTGTTTCTTCTAATCTTCCTTCATTTGTAGCATAATTGAAGGACGGCTCTGTTTGCGGCGGCTGTGATTGGATCTTGCAGCGTATACAATCTTCGCTTGATTCCAGGTGTTAGGCATGGATGGTATTGTGTAGCATGAAGTTTTGAATATGTTCATGAGAGCCTGGCAGCGTTGGGTCCTTGTTGTTTAAAATTGATATGTGGTAGACCTGTCCAAGCCCGTGACAGGCATTTTTGATTGTGGGTCAATGTTGATTTGTGTAGTCACTTATGAATCGTGCTCATGTCTACAAACGATGTTTTTGTCTAATGTTTGTTGGCCTGCAGCGATGGTGTTTGTGGTGGATGGCATAGAATTGTCGCTTGTGTGTCATGTTGTTGAGAATCATGATCAATTTCCTTAATTTTGTTGGAGTGATTGGTGTTTGCCCGCACATCTCGCCGTAGGCTTGTCGGTAGTAGTATATACATCGCCAAAACGCTATTCGAGGCAGTTTATCGTCGGGTGTACGGAGGGGCGACCTTGGGACGACCATAAAGGGGGGTAGGGGGAGATCAAGGCAGTTTTATCCTCGTGCGTATGGAGGGGCGACCATGAGGGTGGAAACCAATTTTGACCGAATTGGTGAAGGAATGAGATATAGCTTAATTAGCGGTGGAGCAGGGGCTGGCGACCTTGGGGCAGCCATGTTGACCGAGTCAGGCGGTTGGCGGAGTCATTCTGGCAGTCAGTGCGAAGGGGCGGAGCCTTACAGGGGCGTCGGGTAGCGGGGAGGCGCGGGAAGGGGAACGAAGGTGAATGACTCATTTCGAACAGACGGATAGCTTTTGGATATACATTGACAGTTAATATGTTCTGAACATTTTTCCATCATATTGTATTTATGATGTTTATTGTATTTATATAGTTGTTTTTCCTTTGGATGGTTGTATAGAGGTATAATTCGTCACTAACTCTTGCTCGTTATGTATATTTATTCGGTTTTGGTAGGGTTAGTGTTAAAGCAAGTTTCTGGAGGGGTGGGGTGTAGGGATCCATAGCAAAAATTTGGATGCGCTCCGGCAAATTAGGTGAGTTTGCTCTTACCTGTTCTTTGTCTTATAAATTTGTCCCGTGGCACGTTTGAGTATCTGTATCGTGATATATTTTATGTCTGAATTATAATTCTATATATTTTTTCTTTACATATATGTTTTTTTACCTTATCTAATTGAGGGAATAATTGACTCATTTGGAGGTTGTTTGATGGGGTACCAGCTTGATATTGAATATAGTCGATGTTTTTGTATTATCCATCTATTTATTTCATATGTTTATATTATCGTAAGGAATAGTAAGGTTTATTAGTCTGATAGTAGGCGAGTTGATGTTTGTATTTGGGTTGATGCAGCAGCTTCGTTACGAGAATCTATCTACCCCATAACGCATCACCCAGGCTTGAGCCAGATATATCGGTGTTCCATTGACGCGGTTTTCCAATAGCGAGAGTACCTGAACGATATGGATTCATTGTAAGTTATTATATTGTGTTATGAATACATAGTAATGATCGTTTGATTCATGTTGAATTTTGTAATGTTTATTTTTGGAATTTTGATTAGGATTTTTTAGGTTATTTTAGGCTTGTATCTTCCATGTAGTACACTATATCAGGCATAATTGGTCGGTTATTGCATCATTTTGATATTTTATATGTATATATGACATTCTGTTACGATGAAGCCGTGGTTACTTTTGTTAAAGAAATGATAATTTAACACTGTTTTTTGGACTGTGGTGGAGAGTGATTTTCATCAGATTTTTCTATGTACTGTAGCGTGCTCGTGTAGAAGTATTCCATGCCATTTACTATAGGTTTCAGTGTATGTTGCTCGCACGTCCTGGTATGTTGGTTAGGATGGGTTAGGCTGCTTAGGTATTCATCTGAAAATCATATGCAAGCATGCAAAAATACAATTGAAAATACATAATTTCTTGGATACCATAGGTTAGGTTAGGATGAATAGATCTTCTAACATAACATACCGTGAAGCTGATCCACATTAAATATCTTGTAACAAAAGCAAGGGATGTTGATCTATAGTTAAGGTCAGGTTGCCTAGGTATTAATGCATCTGGCAGTGTATGGTAACCCATATGCACAAAATGTGTGTAAATGTCTACATGGTGCCAATTCATGTGCTAACACAGTGACGCTAACGATCCTTTATGTATAAATTGGACTCATATCTGTACTCATTCAGATAGCGGTCCGCTTTCGGTGTAGAAGGATGTTGCCTTATTTGATTTGGAAAAATTTTAATAAAAATGAACACACGGGTATATATGTTATTTGCACAGCGGAGATAAAGTTTGGCATATCAAGCTCCATATTCGGGTTATGGCAACATCTCATACGATGCCATTATCTTACGTTTGATCATATTAAAAATGAACGAGGAAATAAAAGCTCAAAGAATGCAATGGGTGTATTGATAGAACATAATAAAAATAATGACATTTACAGTATTCAACAGGGTGCGTGCAGTGAAGAAAGTGCTTCACTTCTAACATCAAAGCGCAGATTGTTTGAAGAATGAATGAAAATAGCTAAATCGATTTGGCGGGAAGAAACCCAAACCTTAGCCTAAATGGAAACTACTGAAAATATGGGTAGTGAGATCAAAAAAACCTCATGTGAAGAAAACCTACTATAGTTAGAGGAAACCATTTTATAAAAGGGGGTAATGAAAGGATAACAAGTATGCGAAGTGTAAAATTATCCAAAAACATTGAATGTATATCTGACTTTGTTTCAAAATTGTTGGAAATGAATCATAAGGAAAAGGAATCGTGTTTCAAATGTTTGAGTGGCAATAAAATTAAGTAAATTTTGGATATCTGCGGGAATATAGTGAATGGAAATGTTGGCAATAGCAATACAATCCTTGAAACAATTCGATTTCATAAACATGCAACTATAATAAAAAAACTTGCGTTGAGAAAAAGCTCGCTGAAGACTACAAACAAAGTTTTGATTACTAGGTTAGGTTTGGAAGTGTGGCATACACTTCTCCCAAAGGTATCCGTTTATCTGAAATGTGTACTAAGAGCATTAGTCTAGAACCCAATAGATCATAGAAGAAACCACACCCAGATGATAATACCTACGTCAATATGATGAGCTGACAAATCCAGGTGAGAACTATTGCTCAACATCGATAAAGAATCCGCGGAGCGCCACTGATACCGAGGCTCAAGATAAGACCAGAGAGGGCGGTCGAAGTCATTACTTATGTTTCGTACAGTTGCTCGTGTCGATTTCCGGGCTGAATAGTTATGTTCTCGTATAAATGATAAGCCCATGTAACCCGTTAATATACGAAAACGTGTTATAAATCTATTATCAATAAAAAGAATCGTATAAATCTTTGCTTGCAATATCCTAAAATTAACTCGAATGACTAGCATTGAATGCATAAATGCAACATGACATGCAACGAAGTTGCGATACTGTATGGAAAGCATTGAAATGCGATAGATATTAGTCCAGTTCAAGGGTATGCTAAATATTGAGGCGGTAAATGCTGTAATTGTAGATATGCAACATGACTTGCATTGAAATGCATTACAACGCCTCTACACCATGACCCATCCTCCCAGTAAATCGTTTTCTAAAACGCTACACTATACACATGCTAGGGATTCAACGACGAAATTCCACAAAGATGCAGTACGGACTTACACCTCTTAAAAATACATTCATATAAATATCGTATAAAAATCATACAACAAGAACAACAACTATAAAAATACAACAAGAACAACAACTATAGAATATAAAACGAGCTTTTACCCATAAGAATCTCCAACTCCTCCTGAATATTGAAGTACGGTCCTACAATAAACATACAATACCCTAACAGCAGGACCGAGTTTGTAACAAATCGAATATGCTATATTTATAATATCCACGTCAAACGTTGCCAGGATGTAAGAAGATATATAAAACACTAAAAATATATAACTTATAACTAAATTATACCTGATATAATGTTCTACATTGCAGATACAAACGTAAAATCCCTATAATTGTATAAAAAAAACAATACTTTGCATCGAAGATGGAAGCTGTACAGAGACCATTCAAAACTGAAGGACCCTTGGCGTATGTACTAGAGTGAATGACAAAAAAATACGTCAACTTGAACATGTCATAACCTGTAAATGTACGTAGTATGTAAATATTCTTATGAAATAATGTAAAAAAGTTTGAACATGTTTGATTACCCCCTAGAATAACGAATTTGAAACGTACTGTAACCGACCCTAAATATTTAAAAACTGTTGTAAATGAGCCTATGAAACTATGTATCTATGTCAATCGCCAACTACCTATAGATATTATATACATGTGAAATAAACGACTGGAAAAAATCATGTAACCAATCAAACAACTGACGTGAATAAGATACCAGGACGTGCGAGCAACATACGCTGAAACCAATAGTAAATGGCGTGGAATACTTCTGCACGACTACGCAACAGTACATAGAAAAATCTGATGAAAATCGCTTCCCACCTCAGTCCAAAAAAGTGTTAAATTTAAATTTCTTCATCAAAAGTAACCACGGCTTCATCGTAACAGAATGTCATATTACAAACAAAATATCAAAATGATGTAATAACCGACCAATAATGCCTGATATAGTGTACTACATGGAAGTTACAAACCTAAAATAACCTAAAAAATCCTATAACTGTATGAGATAACTTATCAAAATTCCAAAAATACATTACAAAATTCAACATAAATCAAACGATCATTACTAAGTATTCATAACACAATATAATAATTTAAAATAAATCCATATCGTTCAGGTACTCTCGCTATTGAAACACCGCGTCAATGGAACACCGATATATCTGGCTCAAGCATGGGTAATGCGTTATGGGGTAGATAGATTCTCGTAACGAAGCTGCAGCATCAACCCGAAATACAAACATCAACTCACCAACTATCAGACTAATAAACCATTCTATTCCATTAAATAATATAACATTATGAAATAAATAGATGGATAATACGAAACATAGACATAATTCAATATCAAACTGTTATCCCACCAAGCAACCTCCAAATGAGGCAATTTACCTTAAATTAGATAAAAAACAAACGTATATGTACAAAAAATATATATATAGAATTAAAATCCAGACATAAAATATATAACGATACAGACACTCAAACATGTCACGGATTTTTTTTTATAAGACAAAGAACAGGTAAGAGCAAACTCACCTAATTTGCCAGATCGCATCCCCACCCCTGCAGAAAATTGCTATATCACTAACCCTACCAGAACCGAATAAATATATATAACGAGCAAGAGTTAGTGACAAATTATACCTCTACACAACCATCTAAAGAAAAAAAACATATAAATACAATAAACATCAGAAAATACAGTATAATGAAAAAATGTTCATAACAAATAAACTGCCAATGTATATCCGAAAGTTATCCGTCTATCCGAAATGAGGCATTCACCTCCGTTCCCCTTCCCGCGCCTCCCCGCTACTCTACGCCCCCGTTAGGCTCCGCCCCTTCGCACTGACTGCCAGAATGACTCCGCCCACCGCCTGGCCGCCCCTCCATACGCACGCGGATAAAACTGCCTTGATCTCCCCTACCCCTCATTTATGGTCACCCCAAGGTCGCCCCTCCGTACGCCCGACGATAAAACTGCCTCAAATTGCGTTTTGGCGTTATATATACTACTGTCGGTCGCTTGCAATTGCTTGTACCTATTTATGAGCTAAGAGACTCAATTTGTAAGACTTTGTTATTGATGGGGGTTCAATTACGATGCTTGTTTTGTTGCTGAATTTTGCGTTCAATAGAGGGGGAGGAGGGCGAGATTTGTGGATTGGGACCGCGAATTAAACCGGCGGGGAGGTATTGTTTGAGTGCATGTGTTTCCCTGCTCGGTGTGTAGATTTGTGTTGTGAATTTTACAGCGTGTTTTGAGTATGTCTACTTTTTTGGGTCTGACAGCATTGCAATGTCAACAATCCTGTTCTATGTTACTCATGACTAATGAGCTCTGGCAACTGCACAAAGCCAGTGATCCTGTTCTGTACTGCAATTAACTAGAAAATTCTGGCAGCAGCACCAACCCAGTGATCCTGTTCTGTGCTGCTCCTTACGTAACAGCTCTGGCAGCAATGCAGAGCCAATGATGTCCTGTTATACGCTTCTGTTGACTTACCAGCTCTGACAGCAGTATAATGCCAATGATACTTGTATGTTCTGCTCTTAGCTTTTGCTTCATTTATATTGTTTTCACTAAACAACAAAAAATGATGCAATATTTTTTTTCAACCAAAACTGTTCAGAACATATTGTAAACTTTTATTAGAATTTCCCTATGAAAAATTGAAGTGTAAATTGTATGTAATCTCGAGTTTAT
>SDVV010027011.1:0-12168 GCA_016164225.1 Gammarus roeselii | reverse complement strand
TGGAATTAACTAAAACATGGATATTGGCATGCCATTACCCTTCCTCCATGTGGAATGAACTAAAACATGGATATTGGCATGCCATTACCCTTCCTCCATGTGGAATTAACTAAAACATGGATATTGGCATGCCATTACCCTTCCTCCATGTGGAATTAACTAAAACATGGATATTGGCATGCCATTACCCTTCCTCCAAGAAGAGTTTAATGAAGCATGGATCTTCGTTTAACTTTTTATTCATTTTTAGAAATTAAATTATGAGGGCCTCCAGAGTTTGAATTTAAAGGGAAAAGCTGATCATATTAAGGGTAATTTCCGTGGCCCTTTATTGCGTAAATGCATTTACTCGATCACTGTGAGTTACGTGGCTACAATACAATATTGTTATTTTATTCATTAACTTACATGATGACAATTATATGAAAAATTATTTGCTTTTTGTATACGTGCTTATTTATAGAAAAAGAAATACCCCACCATTGAACCAGTCTAAATCATTCAACAGAGGATTATTTCCTTAATTAAATTAAATGTTAACCGTTAAATATGTGGCAGAATCAGGCATCGATGAATGCGAAACACTCCGTTGAATAGTAAGGAAACACTCCGTTGAATAGTAAGGAAACACTCCGTTGAATAGTAAGGAAACACTCCGTTGAATAGTAAGGAAACACTCCGTTGAATAGTAAGGAAACACTCCGTTGAATAGTAAGGAAACACTCCGTTGAATAGTAAGGAAACACTCCGTTGAATAGTGAGGAAACACTCCGTTGAATAGCAAGTAACCACTCCGTTGAATGGTAAGAAAACACTCCGTTGAATAGTGAGGAAACACTTCGTTGAATAGTATGGAAACACTCCGTTCAATAGTAAGGAAACACTCCGTTCAATAGTAAGGAAACCCTCCGTTCAATAGCAAGGAAACACTCCGTTGAATAGCAAGGAGCCACTCCTTTGATAGTAGTTGGTCAATACTAAGAGCATAACGTTAACAAATAACAAGAGGTTATCAAGTTGCGTGGTGAATCAAAGCTTTGGTTGCTAAACATTATTTGAAGACACGCGAAGACAGCGCGAAGACACGTGAACACACGCGAAGACACGCGAAGACATGCGAAGACATGCGAAGACACGCGGAGACACGCGGAGACACGCGGAGATACGTATCCACATCAAGACATTTCACTCCAAAATCAAAACTGTTGCCAGATACAGCAAACTGCTGTCCTGCAACCGCAAAGCTAAATCTCAACCATAATCGTACACGGGCTTAGTATTTCTATTGTTGAAAATATATATAATAAAAATACGTCATAGACAAAAAACTTGATTCAATAACGTGGAAATAAAGACTGCATGGATAACGGAGGAGGCCATGAAAGGTCGCCTTCAAACTTTCTGTTCATATTTCTGCTCCAACAATCGCGTCAACCTTCGTAGCGAACGCATGCGCGCAGCACATGACGGTAAACTCTCTCCGGCTAGGCTTAGGTAGGCCGTTGCATGCCCCTCGTAGGGTCGCCAGATTCCTCTACGCTAGGCTGTAACATCTAAGCCTTTCTTATCCTCCCTATAATTTCGACCTTAGGTGCTGATAGAGCGACGGTGGGGTGTGAATTCCGAACCCATCGGCTTGAGGGAGGCGGTATAGACTGCTACACCTACGAAGCTCTTTTCAGTCGGTCAAGTGGAACCATTTTTATTCAGCAGGCGGGAGCTGCTAGGATTGATTTGCTTTGCATTACATTCATCTCAGTCCCGCGTACAAAGTAACTTAGCGTCGCTACAGCGCAACCAACTTGTATTTGAATGAGATCAGTTTAGAACCGTTCATATCCGTATCAGTAAATTTCGAATTAGATCCGTTTAAAACTGTCGATATCCGTTTCCGTATATTTATATGTATAAATACTTCGTTTGGGATAAGCACGTCATCACTTGTTTGATATCACAAGTTTCTTATTTATCACCGTTTTACGCACATGCAACTTATTACCCCATTCATATTTATCATCATCATCAAACTGTAAACGGTTTGAATTCGATATTGAAAAATATGCATCGCAAACAGCCTAGCCTCTCCGGAAAACAAGCTAGAAGTGGTGCAGCTGAGAGTCGTAGAGGGCTCCCCTCGCTCACCGCAGAGGGCATTTCTCACTCGCCACAGAGGGAGGTCTACCTTCTCTGCTGGTGCCCGGTACAAGGACCAGCCTGTTACCTTTCCCAGCATTCGTGCAGTACCTCACCTCAATTTCAACTGTGCATATTTCATGTAAGTTACTTTATCAGTGTGAATACTAATACAACCTTATCAATATAACAAAAAAATCATACGTATCTAAATTCAGAAGTTTTGCACCAATTGCGTTAAAAACAAGTATAAATAATTAAGAAAAATAAATGAAATTTGCATCTGACATCTATGCAAAGTAACTAAAAATAATATTGTAAAATAAACGTAAAACGATACGATATTACATAAATAATTCATTCATTTCCATTTATCCCTTGTAAACAGCACGATAATTGTGTTTTAGGTAGGAAAAAAGAATTTCATTTTAGCCCGAGTTTGGTTTAGTTTTCATCACGGGTTAGACGCACATATTCACCCGCAAAGACTCATCACTGAAGGTCATATTCACCCGCAAAAACTCATCACTGAAGGTCATATTCACCCGCAAAAACTCATCACTGAGGGTCATACATGAATCACCCAAAACAAACATCTGTAGGTCATCTTGAAATAAAAATCATCTCATCCCGCATCTAGTTGAACTTATTATTTACATACCTGCAGTTTACAAGGATAAAGAATATATCACTTTGTCTCTAAGTTCACGGTTTGTAGCTGTTCTCTTAACAAGTCCAAGATGGCTCCTGCTGCAAAAATAGAATGTGTAACTTGCCGCCAATCGTACACTCCCGAACTAATGTATGGTGGTAGCTCTTATAAGCAAACGCGTAGTACGCCTCCGAACGGAGAGTGCAAAATAGCGAGCTATACAGTCTGCCAACATGCCGAAGAGATCAAACAACTGAAAGCACAGTTAACTCGTGCTTCTAGTGGCTCACCCAACGCAGAGGCAGTCAACGCCGATACAAGGCTGCTAGCTGTTGAATTAGAACTGGAGAGCGTGCAGAAACAGTTTCGCGAACTCAGAAATATGATAAACAACGAAATAGAAGCAGCAAGAGAAATTGCTAAACTACCCTGCACTTAGACTCAGAATTGGCAGAGAAACATACAGTTCTAGACTCAAAGACCAACGGCCGTATCAAATCGATAGGAAAAAAATTCAACATTGCTGAGACACTCTACACAACTGTAGTAAACAGGAGGCAGGCGGTCAGTGGCAAAGGATCACAAGTCGGGCGACAGTCCTGCCACACCCGAACTGCTACAAGCAACCGTTTTGATTGTCCGATGAAATGGACTCTCAAAACACAAAGGAAATTATTGTGATTGGCGATTACAATGTCACCCACATCAAACAAAATCAGTGAAAAGAAAAAGTCCAACTAAAAATACTCGTTAAACCAGACTTAAAAATTGACGATATTAAAGGAATAATCAATAAGAAAAACATACCTTCTTTTAAACCGATCATAATACAAGTCGGGGCAGAAGACGTGGTTGAGCAGACGGAAGGAACATGGGTAAGGTATAAAACCATGCTAACAAACGTCAAGCGATCGCACGCGAACATCCATGTCACTTGCATCCTGCCCCGTCCAAACTGAAGTAGATACAAATTGAGCATTATGATATTTCTGAACAATCGCATAGCAACTTTCTGCAAAGCACAACAAATCTCATTCTCGGACCATTGGGTAACGATGATCAACCTCAAAAACTATGAATTCGATAGAATCACCAACAAGGCACGCATTAACACGTATGCGCTTGATACCCTCGAAGACATTTTTCTGAAAATCGGTGCAGCCCTCATCACCGAAATAAAATCAAAAAACATTCTTGACGCCCAACACAAGACTCAGACATTACTTCCCAACGGAATGAGTCAACGGCTGCCGCCCGAGCAAGTAGCAATCACGGACCCTGCAGTAACGATAGAGAAACAACCAACAAAAATAGATTCACCACTAACAAAAAAAGTCCATCGAAGTAACAAAGCAGCCCCTGACCGCAACCGAAAAGTCTCTGGCAGGATTCCAAGCCAAAATACTCTCAAATGTTACTATGTAAGCGCTAGAAGTCTCCGAGACAAAATCGACGAATTGGGAATCCTCGCAATTAACGATGAGATCGATATAATAGCCATCGCAGAATCGTGGATGAAATCGAGCACCAGGAATTATGTGGGCGAATTCAATCTCTCGGGGTTTTCACTATTTCACTAAGATAGAATAGGCCATGAAGGTGGAGGAGTATTGTTTCTCGTAAAAAAATACTCTACGAACAATAAAAGTCTCGATTCCAAGCAGCAGACACGACATAGTATTGATTCAAGTAGTCGGTGAACTTACGAAGTGTCAAATCACATTAGTTTATCTTCCTCTCAACAGCATTGTCGCAGATGATATCGATCTTAACATCACCCTCGTTGATGTCGTCAGAACACAGAACAGTTTAGTGCTTAGAGACTTCAATATTCCTGACATCGATTGGGAAACAGAAGAATGTACGGCCACTGGCCAACGCCTGATTGATTGTGCTGACGATAAGTCTATGACCCAATCGGTAAAGGCAACACCTACTAGAGGTAGCAATTTTCTTGATCTTCTATTTAGTGCAAGTGACTCATGTCACAAACGTCGAAGTGGGTGAACCCTCAGAACTAGCGACCACAAGTGTATCCGTTTTATGATTGAGCTCGAGTTGAAATCGTCAATTAACTGCAAAAAGTCCCTAACTTTAGATTAGCTAACTTTAATCGCTTAAGAGAGGCAATGGCTAAACAATTTTTTGAGAGCACTTCAAAATGTTGAAAATTATCATGTCGCTCGCAAAAACAGGCGAACAGCAGTCAATCAGCCTAAGTACTGGAAAGGATAATTACAGCGCCTTCAGTCACAGAAGAAAGCAAAGCACTCGAATAAAAAGAAGCACCCACACGACCATGATGCAAAAAATAATTCAAATTCAGCAGAAAGATTTTCAAGACGGTCCAGAAATGGAAGACAAAAGATTACGAAAATGAAATTGCGGCCAATGCCAAAACTAATCCGAAACAATTTTTCAATTATATATCTAGCAAAAAAAATCAAGATCTGTAATTGGCCCTCTTGAAAATGATATGGCTGAGCTAGAAACTAACGACACTAAAATGTGTGCCCTGTTTAACCATTTTTTCTGTTCTGTATTTACGTTAGAGAATCCGGATATTTCCAATCCTGAGGATATCACAGCGCAGAGACAAATTGAAGCCCTCAGCTCAGTGAACTTTTCCCCTGCCAAAGTTATTAAATATATAGAAAAATTGAAAGTCACAAAATCTCCAGGTCCAGACCAAGTTCATCCTAGAAAACTAAAAGAGACTAATCACGAAATTGCTGATCATCTAGCAAACATTTTCTCCCAATCTCTCAACCTGCCCTCCTCAATGGAAAGAGGCCAACATTACCCCAATTTAAACAAAAGGACAAAAAGTGTCCCGGAAAATACCGCCGAATTAGTCTCACCTCAGTCATTGGCAAATTGATGGAGAGTTTGATCACGGATAACATTACAGAATTCTTAGAATCAAATCAGTTAATAGGTGACTCTCAGCATGGCTTTAGACGCAATCGTTCATGTTTTACTAACGTGCTGCTTTTTCAGAAATTTAATTGAATTTCACGACGCGAAATCTCTGATCGACATCATTTAGCTTGATTTTCAAAAAGCCTTCGATCAAGGTCTTTACAAACGCTTGGTTGGTAAATTGCACAGCATCGGAATTCGAATTGAACTCATTAACTGGATAAAATGCTGGCTCGCAGACAGACGGCAGCGAGTCGTATTTAATGGAACTTTCTCCAATTGGGGTAAAGTTACAAGCGGCGCGCCACAAGAATCTGTTTTAGGGTTATCTTCATGATATTCATATTTGAACGATCTCGATAGCAACGTACTCTCGAACATTAGTAAGTTTGCAGACGATACCAAGCTAGGAGGAAGAGGGCAAACTCAACTCAAACGTGAGCAGATCTAATTAGACTTGAATAACATTGTTGATTGGTCAGAGAAGTGGCAAATGCAATTCAATGTGACAAGTGCAAAGTTATGCACATTGGTCACCATAACCTTAAACACTGATACCTGTCACCGAAGAAAAAGATCTAGGTGTCATCATTAGTAACGACTTGAAAAGCTGCAAGCAATGTAACGATGCTACCAAAAAAAGCAAAAAAATGTTAGGCATGATATCCCGCACCATCTCATACAAGAGCAGAAACATGCAGTATGCGCATGTTATACAATGCATTTGATAGACCGCACCTTGAGTATTCAGTCCAATTCTGGTCTCCATACCTCAGAAAAGACATTATAAAATTAGAGAAGGTTGAACGTAGAGCTACCAAACGTATCTCTTCGCTGCGCAATACATCGTACGAAGAGAGACTGCGCGAACTCAACCTTTATTCGCTAGAGACGAGGTGACATGATCGAAGCGTGGAAGATTATGAAGGGTAAGGAAAACGTCGAGCGAGCAAGCCTTTTCACTTTAGATGCGAACGGAGAGATCAGGAATGATGGATACAAATTTGTTGGGAAGCGTTTCACACTCGATATCACGCGCAATTTCTTCACGTATAGGGTTGTCGAAGATTGGAACAGACTTCCGCGGAAGTTGTGAAAAGCGATACAATCGAAACGTTTAAGTCACGGCTCGACAAATTTTACCAAAATCGCCGCTTAATAGCTCTCATCTGTTTATTCGAGAAAAATGGTGTCCGGCTTTGACACCCATACAGTTAAATTAGTGTCCGGCATTGGCACTAGCACGATAAAAAAAAAGTTCCCGGCATGGGTACCTGCTCGTTGCAAAACGGTGTCCAGAAATGACACCGGTCAGCATTGGTTCAACGAGGAATGAAAGAGTGACAATCTCAGATCAACACCGTGGGTCGGTGGCTTCCTCTCCAGGTGCTGATTTGAGTTGTTTCGTGTATCATCGTTAAATGTCGTTTCCTTCAACAAACTTCCCCTTTCTTGATCTATTGAAACAAAAAATAGAGAGACATGATGCTATCTTAGACGTTCTACTTCAGAACTTATGTTCTTATTATCAAAAGGCAACCCAGATTTGGCTGAAATGCCTGTCGTTGTTTTTTTACACTTGTAAACACTTGTAAGCAATGTTCGATCTTCAACACAGAAATAAGCTGGTCTGTTTCATGTATCAACTCGAATTATAGGAATTTACATTTCAATGCTTGTTCGTCCACTCTAAGGGAATAGGAATCAGTCCTATCACTCCAGATCCGGTTCAGGGGATTGGATATTAATGAAGCGATCCTTCAGGCCAGTCATCAGACAAGACATCATTCAGGCCAGTCATTAGAGGTGGTCATTAGACAAGAAATCATTCAGGCCAGTCATTAGATGAGGTCATTAGAAAGTTATCATTCAGGCCAGTCATTAGATGAGGTCATCAGACAAGACATCATTCAGGCCAGTCATTAGATGAGGTCATTAGACAAGACATCATTCAGGCCAGTCATTAGATGAGGTCATTAGACAAGACATCATTCAGGCCAGTCATTATATGAGGTCATTAGACAAGACATCATTCAGGCCAGTCATTAGATGAGGTCATTAGACAGGACATCATCCAGGCCAGTCATTAAATGAGGTCATTAGACAGAACATCATTCATGCCAGTCATTAGATGAGGTCATTAGACAGGACATCTTTCATGCCAGTCATTAGATGAGGTCATTAGACAAGACATCATTCAGGTCAGTCATTAGATGAGGTCATTAGACAAGACATCATTTAGGCCAGTCATTAAATGAGGTCATTACACACAGGATATCTTTCAACCCAGTCATTAGATAAGGTCATTAGACAAGACATCATTCAAGCCAGTCATTAGATGAGGTCATTAGATAAGACATCATTCAGGCCAGTCATTAGAGGTGGTCATTAGACATGACATCATTCAGGTCAGTCATTAGATGAGGTCATTAAACAAGACATCATTTAAGCCAGTCATTAAATGAGGTCATTAGACAGGATATCTTTCAGGCCAGTCATTAGATGAGGTCATTAGACAAGACATCATTCAAGCCAGTGATTAGATGAGGTCATTAGACAAGACATCATTCAGGCCAGTCATTAGAGGTGGTCATTAGACATGACATCATTCAGGCCAGTCATTAACTGAGGTCAATAGACAGGACATCTTTCAGGCCAGTCATTGGATGAGGTCATAAGACAAGACATCATTCAGGCCAGTAATTAGATGAGGTCATTAGACAAGACTTCATTCAGGCCAGTCATTAGATGAGGTCATTAGACAGGACATCATTCAGGCCAGTCATTAGATGAGGTCATTAGACAAGACATTATTTTATGCCAGTCATTAGGTGACGTCATTAGGCAAGACATCATTCAGGCCAGTCATTAAATGAGGTCATTAGACAAAACATCATTCAGGCCAGTCATTAGAGGTGATCATTAGACATGACATCATTCAGGCCAGTCATTAGAGGTGGTCATTAGATACGACATCGTTTAGGCCAGTCATTAAATGAGGTCATTAGACAGGACATCTTTCAGGCCACAGTCATTAGATAAGGTCAGTAGACAAGACATCATTCAGGCCAGTCGTTAGAAGAGGTCATTAGACAAGACATCACTCAGGCCAGTCATTAGATGAGGTCATTAGACAAGACATCATTCAGGCCAGTCATTAAATGTGGTCATTAGACAGGACATCTTTCAGGCCAAACTTTAGATGAGGTCATTAGACAGGACATCATTCATGCCAGTCATTAGATGAGGTCATTAGACAAAACATCATTCAGGTCAGTCATTAAATGAGGTCATTAGACAAGAAATCATTCAGGCCAGTCATTAAATGAGGTCATTAGACAGGATATCTTTCAGGCCAGTCATTAGATAATGTCATTAGACAAGACATCATTCAAGCCAGTCATTAGACAAGACATCATTCAGGCCAGTCATTAGAGGTGGTCATTAGACATGACATCATTCAGGCCAGTCATTAACTGAGGTCATTAGACAGGACATCTTTCAGGCCAGTCATTGGATGAGGTCATTAGACAGGACATCATTCAGGCCAGTAATTAGATGAGGTCATTAGACAAGACATCATTCAGGCCAGTTATTAGATGAGGTCATTAGACGAAACATCATTTAGGCCAGTCATTAGATGAGGTCATTAGACAAGACATCATTCAGGCCAGTCCTTAGATGAGGTCATTAGACAAGACATCATTCAGGCCAGTCATTAAATGTGGTCATTAGGCAAGACATCATTCATACCAGTCATTAGATGAGGTCATTAGACAGGACATCATTCAGGCCAGTCATTAGAGGTGGTCATTAGACAAGACATCATTTAGGCCAGTCATTAGACGACGTCATTAGGCAAGACATCATTCAGGCCAGTCATTAGATGAGGTCATTAGACAGGACATCATTCAGGCCAGTCATTAGATGAGGTCATTAGACAAGACATCATTTAGGCCAGTCATTAGGTGACGTCATTAGGCAAGACATCATTCAGGCCAGTCATTAGATGAGGTCATTAGACAGAACATCATTCAGGCCAGTCATTAGAAGTGGTCATTAGACATGACATCATTCAGGCCAGTCATCAGAGGTGGTCATTAAATAAGACATCGTTCAGGCCAGTCATTAAATGAGGTCATTAGACAGGACATCTTTCAGGCCAGTCATTAGATGAGGTCATTAGACAAAACATCATTCAGGCCAGTCATTAGAGGTGGTCATTAGACAAGACATCATTCAGGCCAGTCATTAGATGAGGCCATTAGACAAAACACCATTCATGCTAGTCATTAGAGATGGTCATTAGACAAAACATCATTCAGGCCAGTCATTAGACAAGACATCATTGAGGCCAGTCATTAGATGAGGCCATTAGACAAAACACCATTCAGGCCAGTCATTAGATGAGGTCATTAGACAAAACATCATTCAGGCCAGTCATTAGATGAGGTCGATGAAAGGGACCACCTCCAACGAGCTCTTCGCACGAGGTACAAAACCTTGAACTCGATCGTTCAAACGCTATGAGAAAAAATTGATGGTAGTACTATCTAAGCGGACGCAGGGTAGTACTATCAGTACTATCAATGGTATCATTATCAATACGGACACGTGGTAGTACTATCAGTACAATCAATGGTAGTACCATCAAAACGGACACGTGTTTGTATAAAATAAACTCAAGTGTCGCTTGATGATATTCTTAGCGGGCCTTGCATGTTGGCAGCTTATTTTACCATTCGGAGACGCCCGTGGTCACCTTTGCAGATGCTCAAACCGGATATTTGCTACTCCCAGCATGTTCTCTGCCTTGATTTAACGGAAATCCCTTTGGCTGGAATCATGAGCAAGCTGGGAATATTTGACAGCTGTCTTCCTATTCCCGAGTCCCATTTCGCCCCCTTCACAGAGAATCGTCTCCAAACAACACTGTAATTTCATGAAGGATTTTTTTTGTCACGATTCGAATACAAAGGGAATTTACTTGTAAGTGCAGTACATTATTATTGACCTCATCAGTTTGATGAGCAGCGAATGAGAGGATATGCAAGGAATTAACCCCAGGCTAGCGGTGTTGGACGCCCGTGACCGAACCTGGCGATAATTACTTGAGGAATGGTCAGTCCAACTGGGGCAGAAGGGACTGATAACTGTCCGCAGACAGAGAGGGAAGGGGACGAGGAGGGTCGAAAAGAGGGACGGGACGGATAAAAGAAGCGAGAATTAAGGGGAGGGGGCAATAAGGGAGAAGTGGGGAACTGAGGGAGGGGACAAAAAGGGGGAAATGAGGGAAGGGACAAAGAGGAAGAAATGAGGTGAGGGAAAAAGGAGAAATGAGGGTGTGATCAGAAATACAGAGGAAGGGACTTTAGGAGGAGAATGAGGTAGGGGAGCATAAAGGGGGAACAAAAAGCGAGACAAACAAGGGTAATGAGGGAGAGGCAAGAAGAGGTAAGTAAAGGAATGATGCAAAACATGAAGCATGAGGAAACGAGGCCCAAAGGGGGAATGGGTGGGAGAGGAAAATGAGGGTGGAAAAATGTGGAAATAGAAATGGGGAAGGATGTAAATGGGGGAAGGGTGCAAATGGGGGTAGGATAAAATGGGGAAGGGTATAAATAAAGAGGATAATAAGTCGAGGCAAAGAGTGAGGGCATACAATGGGAGGCGACGAAAAAAACATAGAGTGGGCAAATGTTGGGGGTTAAGTAAACGAAGAGGGAGCAATAGGAAGGAACAAAGTGAACAGGGAAGGACCAAAGGGGTTTCATGGGTCCTGACGGCACTAGGCGGCGAAACGCAATTACCATCTCATGCATGTATGATGCGGAGGAGCAGGCGACTGATGCGCAGGAGCAGGCGACTGATGAGGAGTAGCAGGCGACTGATGCGGAGGAGCAGGCGACTGATGCGCAGGAGCAGTTACCATCTCATGCATGTATGATGCACAGGAGCAGGCGACTGATGCGCAGGAGCAGGCGACTGATGCACAGGAGCAGTTGCCATCTCATGCATGTATGATGCGGAGGAGCAGGCGACTGATGCGCAGGAGCAGGCGACTGATGAGCAGGAGCAGTTACCATCTCATGCATGTATGATGCAGGAGCAGGCGACTGATGCGCAGGAGCAGGCGACTGATGCGCAGGAGCAGGCGACTGATGCGCAGGAACAGGCGACTGATGAGCAGGAGCAGGCGACTGTTGCGCAGGAGCAGGCGACTGATGCGCAGGAGCAGGCGACTGATGCGCAGGAGCAGGCGACTGATGCGCAGGAGCAGGCGACTGATGAGCAGGAGCAGTTACCATCTCATGCATGTATGATGCAGGAGCAGGTGACTGATGCGCAGGAGCAGGCGACTGGTGCGCAGGAGCAGTCGACTGATGCGCAGGAGCAGGCGACTGATGCGCAGGAGCAGGCGACTGATGCGCAGGAGCAGGCGACTGATGCGCAGGAGCAGG
>SDVV010027010.1:0-12168 GCA_016164225.1 Gammarus roeselii | reverse complement strand
TATACATTTTTCTGTGTGTGGGTTTTGCAGTGTGGGGAGAGAGAAACAGGGGTCAAAGGGTTCAGAAGGGCTTCAAGCGGGTCCCACAGTTTCTCAAGGGGGTCCCAATGGGTCTCAAGGGCGTCCCAAAGGGCCCCGGAAGAATCCAAGTGGGTCCCCCTAAATCCTCCTGGTCTTCCGAATCCCCCGGGTTCCCGAAACCCCCGGGTCCCCAGAGTCCCGCCTCGACCAGCCTCGGCTCGCCTCGTCCCCTCCACGCACAGGGCCATTCAAGATTTTCACTCTCTAAGATCATTATCAACATTATTCCACCATTTAGTCATCAAAACGCCTAGCTGTGCTCGGGCATTTATTAGGCACCCGGGAGAGCGCAAATTCTCCAACCGTAGGTAGGACTAGACTAAATAATACAACGCATAGCCCACCTATGGCCCCTGCGGATGTCTAACGGTACATAATTATGTATCTAATCCAACACTTATCACCATGAAAAAGGACACAGACAAATAATAGAGCCCACGAAATATGAATGAGTAAAATACTGAAATAAAGTGTTAATGATCTATAAAATGAATAATTATCCATCCACCCCAAAGGTCTTTTGGTGTAGATTCTGAGGCTCTCGGGGAACAAGAGAAGGTATCAACCGCGAGGGCGTTCAGATAGGCTGACACCGGGCTCTTGAAGGGACGTGGAGACGATAGCTTCAGGAGCCCAGGGGTTGTTAACGGGCAACAAAAGTAAGTGTTTGAAATCATCTCTGTGAGACAGCGACAGAAAAGAGTGAAGCGAAACAGTGAATGTGGCAGGATCCATCCCGTAAACGTGATCAAAAAGAAAAGTACCTACGTAAGCAGTCACGTACAGGACATCACGTCATCAGAAAAATTAACTACAGCAATCATATTAAGGTACGCTACGTTGCTCTGCATCAGTCGGTTCACGGGAAAGGGTGAAATTAATACTGCCATATTTGTAAATGAATCGCCATCCAATCTAAATTAGGGCATATTTTTTATCAGAACAGGCCTGGAGTGCCGCCAAATTAAACGAGTTAGACTCATCTGTCAGCGGACTGGACAGCTCAAAGGACGGAGGTACATCTACATGTCATAACACTTGGAAGTGAGAGTTACCAAACAATCGTGATGACTTGTTTACTTATACTGAAATATGCTCTCTGTACACGATATATAGACAATAATAAGCAATCGTCGACAGCCGTTTACTGAGAGGGTTTCTGTTCTCCTTTGAGGGAGGAAGAAGCTGTACGGTGATGTGATCAACAGAACGCTACCAAAAGGAATATCACCTAATTCATGCCTATTATTGGGCCTCGCACTAATCGCGTGCCCGTTTTCTAATTCCCATTCTACGAATTTTCTAGTTTAGTGTTATAACGTTTTGGAGACGCAAGTTTGAGCCGACGCGGCATTGTGTATTGTCGTCAGACAGGAAGGGTGTACTGTCGTCAGACAGGAAGGGTGTATTGTCGTCAGACAGGAAGGGTGAATTGTCGTCAGACAGGAAGGGTGTATTGTTGTCAGACAGGAAGGGTGTATTGTCGTCAGACAGGAAGGGTGTATTGTCGTCAGACAGGAAGGGTGTATTGTCGTCAGACAGGAAGGGTGTATTGTCGTCCGACAGGAAGGGTGTATTGTCGTCCGACAGGAAGGGTGTATTGTCGTCAGACAGGAAGGGTGTACTGTCGTCAGACAGGAAGGGTGTACTGTCGTCAGACAGGAAGGGTGTACTGTCGTCAGACAGGAAGGGTGTACTGTCGTCAGACAGGAAGGGTGTACAGCTTTGTTGTGTATAGTCAACGATGAGGTAGAAACAACCGTCGCTGCATCTCAAATAATATCGGCGATCGTAACCCTGTGTAGTACTTGCTGTGGAAACGAATGCTCAGCTAAATTAATAAATATAACCTTATCGAACTCTAGAGTTGTTGGTTCGGTCATTTAACCTCCCCATACAAAGTTGACAGTTCTGCATTAACTCCAAAATTGAGAATGATAAAATGTTTTCCTTCAGATGAAAGTAAATTAAACTGCATTCTGTGAAGCCACGTCTCGGGAAGAGCTAAAACTTGTGTGTTTCTGTAATGGTCCGCGACGTAGACGTCAACTGCTGCATATTGCGCAATATTTGAATCTTCTTTACCCATCAGTCATAGAATGGTTTGTGTAGTATTCGTAGATTCTCTGACGGCACCTCACCTGGACGATCGTGTTTCGTCTATAGAGAGAGCTGTCGGAACCGCCTCAGCCACAAGACGAACACACAATTGCAAGGCGTACTTTGCTAAGTCTTCACCGAAGGCTGCGTTAGTTATCGCAATCAGGTCGTCTACCGGCATGACGTTAATATTAAGTATACCTAGGTTACAAATCCTGTCTTCAGAACAGCTTCCGCTGACGAAAATTTGTTATATATCATCTGTGTAATCAGATATTTCAGTAATTTATCAAGTTGTCACTATACCCTATTATATTTTTATATCATTAAATTCACTTTGACGTAGTCAGAGCGCTATTCAGTGGGCAAACCAGCTCTGAATGCACGCGCACAAACGACAAATTTGATAATAAACCATTCTTCACACTCCTTACCATTACTAGGCTATCCTATTCTGCCACTCTATGGTAGCATTGATCGTCCCCGAGATAGCGGTGAAAGTAAGTGGATTGGCCTTTTATCCACGTACGTATGCAACTCTGTCACTTCACTATCCCTTCCTCTATAGATTATTGTCGCTAATTCTTGATTTCTTTACAAGGGTGCCGGCTTTGTACTAATAAACTTCGTGCTCGGTAAAGAGGGCAGTAAATATATTTGTGCTGATGCACTTCACAAGAGATGAATAAGATCCAGGGGCACCATTTGAATCTGCTTATTATTCTGAGAATAGGCGGGGACGATAATTGGTCGATTGGTTGATTATTGGTTTATTTCCACCGGAGCCAAGACGCAAGTCATTGCAGGTTCACCAGTGGGCACGAAAATCATCGATTCTGGCAGGCCCGCTCTACTTTGTATGCGTAAATGAACAACAACTTCAACGAAATCAATAATTCAAAATTTCAGCTGAGCTACTTACACACGTTGCTACATACACGAATACGTCTTGTACGTACTACAAAAACAGATGACATTTTTGATCGTTTAGAAGTTCAAATCATAGTATATACGTACGCCGTGCACACAGGTCGTGTACTAAAACAAAATGAAAGGCTTACAGCCACACGGATCGGATCAATTTCGATACACTAACACAGTACAAGGCTTACGGATCAGGTCAATTTCAATACCCGACGATGATCGTGTTGTGGTAACTAATTCAAGGCACTCGCCTCCTGTAAGTGGAGTGGCGCGGGGGCAGCACCTGAAAGAGCTTGCGACTTGAAGTTGCAAATGCAGACACCGTGAGAAATTGCGCCCAAAAACAAGAACGTCAACAAATCGGATGGAAGTTAGAATAATGTAAATGTAAAGGATTTACTTCGTTATCTACTCAGTCCGTACGTGTCGTCGTTCAATCGCCGTCTTCTCGCCGGAAGCTTTTGCTTATTACTGACCGCTCATCGCATATCCACCTATCGCCGGCTGAGTGCTGCGCCATCATTGACCAGGTCCAAACATGGCTCATTGCTCTCAATTCGTCACTGAACGAAACAAAAACGAATCTGTGATACAGTACCGTGGTATTGTCGATCCAGTATTATCCCTGGGTCACTGATTATAACATAACATAAGAATTGGATCGTTATGCCATGACATCTTTGATAACTCGGCACACGTGGTTATGTATGGGTGGCAAGATATAACCGATACCCAGCCCGCATTCAGGACAATCTTTATCTCTGATCGCCCAGCGCTGGCCAGTAACAACCATTGTTGGGTGCCGCACTGGCTTACACTCGGAAAAGCCTATGCTTAGGAGGAGTGCATTGAACCCAGTTGCATACAGATGACTTATGACTGCAGAGAAGGGAATGATTGAGTGCTTTCATGGTTTATTATCAAATTTGTCGTTTGTGCGCGTGCATTCAGAGCTGGTTTGCCCACTGAATAGCGCTCTGACTACGTCAAAGTGAATTTAATGATATAAAAATATAATAGGGTATAGTGACAACTTGATAAATTACTGAAATATCTGAATACACAGATGATATATAACAAATTTTCGTCAGCGGAAGCTGTTCTGAAGACAGGATTTGTAACCTAGGTATACTTAATATTAACGTCATGCCGGTAGACGACCTGATTGCGATAACTAACGCAGCCTACGGTGAAGAATTAGCAAAGTACGCCTTGCAATTGTGTGTTCGTCTTGTGGCTGAGGCGGTTTCGACAGCTCTCTCTATAGACGAAACACGATCGTCCAGGTGAGGTGCCGTCAGAGAATCTACGAATACTACACAAACCATTCTATGACTGATGGGTAAAGAAGATTCAAATATTGCGCAATATGCAGCTGTTGACGTCTACGTCGCGGACCATTACAGAAACACACAAGTTTTAGCTCTTCCCGAGACGTGGCTTCACAGAATGCAGCTTAATTTACTTTCATATGAAGAAAAATATTTTATCATTCTCAATTTTATCTGTTTATGAAACGTGGGAAATCAGAATGGGGAGGCTACATAGAAGTTTTGGCATTCATTTGGCGACAAACTCTGAGCACGAACGTGAGAATTATGCAGTTGAAATGAGAGATAATCCTGAATCCGAGTGTTACATTTTATGGTACCTTTGTTCCATTCTAAATGCACATTTCTACGTTAACTTGGGTAACAATTTGGAGGAATATATTTGATGCATGAATGTAGTTGGAGGAATTTTCAAGTGAAGAGGATTAGCAGGCGTGTATTTTAGATGGTGTCGATGCTTCTCTACTCACCAATAGGTCATCTGAAATGGAAGAGAATAATGTGGCGTTTCAGGACACCAAGCGGCTTCCATCTGATTCGCAAACACTCGTTAATCATGATTCTCTTGCTACTTCATGGCTCGATCATATTGGTTTGTTCACGATGTTGTTAGAAGCAACAGTATCATGTCGCCTGCTGCCCGATGTTCCCTACACTGATCATCGTGTTACTGTGGTAACTAATGAGGCCCAAAGCAAATATTGTGATAACTTCAAGTGAAACGAGAATGCAGACTCTCAGATATAGTGTGACTCTCTTGAGTTTAGAACGATTGATTGGAATTCTGAAAATTAGGAGGACTTAAACAAATTTAATGCGGAGCTTAATTACGTTCAGCAAATATTCTTGAAAGGCTTCTCAGAGTGGTAGTGCTATCCAATGTTGTCATGTCGCCAATAGCTGTAACAGTCATAGTTATGCTGATGATATGGAATTACTATCACCGACTCTCTCAGCCCTGGAGAATCTTCTTATTACCTGCAGCAATTTTGCTGAACCCCATATTATTATATAATATTTTAAAAAACTCTATCTATGCTAGAAAAACCGAACGGTCGTAAGTACTAGCTCAGGACTGAGATAAAGAAAATTGATGTTGCACTTAAGTAGGTGGAAGAATTTCAATACCTTGGGTACATCATCACTGCGGATTGCAATTGTGAAAAGCATGTTGCAGTGCCCAGAAGGCGGCAAAACGCAGTTGGTGACATGTTGATACACAAATTTTGGCTCGCACCAGACGAAGCTAAAATTCAACTCTTTTAATCATCTTCTTACCCACTATACTGTAATGCACAGATATATGCCATAGTGTCTTCACTATGGCTTAAGAGAAATTCACGGTGAGTTCAATGCCACCATTAGACTACTGATGCAGTTGCAACGGTCAGGGCTTCAGCTGAAAACAAGTTGGATCTGATCAAAGTCCTGTTACAGCTCACAGCCTTAGGACTCCAATTAAGAGTTCTCTTAATAAAAACCGTATTGCAGTCTGCTCTGATAATGCGCTCGCTTTGTCTTCTTTGTTAAGACGATGGAGAAGTGATGCACGCATAAGTAGATGAAATGTAGCCTAGAACGACTTTAGTGAAGGATCATAGATACGGTTAAATAGAGGTGGGCGGCGGGCGGGGCGGTGTGCGAACGGGCGGCTCGCGTGTGTGTGCGGGGGGGGCAAATTATTATGTAGCCGAGAGCGGTTTTTGTGAAGATTATAGATAAGGATAAATAAAGGTGGGTGGCGCGTAAGTAATTTGTGCTTATCCATCTCTATCATTATGCTTTAAATGCAAATTTCATTGCAAGACTTTTGGATTCGAACAAATAAGATAATAATATTTATATGTTGAAGATATTTTTATTGATTATATATAATACTAAGATATTTTATTATGGAAATACATTATTTATTTTAGCATTTACATCAATATTAGGAGAATATTAGGATATATTACGTAAGCATCTTACATGTAGAACATTATTTTAGGTATAATTTGGTTGATTGTGGTATCATTTAAGTTTATCTTTACGTCTTATTACGATTATTGACATGGCTTCTATACGTATATACGATGTGTTATGCTACAAGTTTTTTTTCATTATTTATTTATTAATTGCTTCGTAGGAATAGCCCCTTAGTACAATTTTTTGAGGGGTGGGTGGTTAGGAGGCTCCCCTAGGTAAAAGCTCGTTTCGCTTATGTTTATTTGTCTGCCGCACTCCCTCTCATTCATTATTGGCAAGAATAACCTCCTGACTCAATTTTTTTGGAGGGGTAGGTGAGGGTAGGTGACTCCTAGGAAAAAGTTCATTGCGCTTCTGGAAAAATTGTTCACTGCACTTGCAATTTTTTTTTCTTAGATCATGATAATCTTTGTTCTCCATTTTGACTTTTATCATGTATATTATAGAAATAAAATGGTCTATATCGTGGATTTAAATTCCAATTTCGTATGTCACGTTTTCATTCATTTTGACGTTGCGTCGCAAGGTTAACATTATTGTCGGTTACCCTGTAATTTTAATATTAATGTTAAGTTGTGCAGGCGACGGGGGGGGGGGGACCTATTTTCTTTTTGTTATTTTGACTGCAGTATTCTGAAGTATTGGCTCTGTCCAGAAAAAGATTGGTAAATTGGACGATACAAATTAGTGTTGTTGACCGATAGCGACTATAGATTGCCGGTTAGCGTCTCCATGTTACTTGGTTTGTGGTTTATTATTGTTCATTATCGTTCCAGTAGTGTAATTTTTAATGTAGAGCTCGGCTGATATAGCATTTTCATTTCGGTGTGGCTCAGTCAAGCCAATGAAGAGTGAATAACTGTCAGATAGAATATCTTGGATCAACTTTATTTGCCTTGTTGGCAGGTGTTATGGAGGCCCTGCAAATTTAAGAGGCGACACTTTTCCAATTGATTTTGGTTGAATTTTTTTTATAGTCTTTCTCCATTGCCTCAGTGCTGGCAGCTCTCTCAACAGAGGGAACTTTGGTTTGCAAGGGAAACGTAGGAGACTCTTCAGAGTTTCTATAAAAAAAATTGTCTCCTGTGACTGGTTAGCACGGAAGTGGTGATGGCCATGTACTGCTACAGATTGTCTCACGCGGGCATTCACCAAGAAGGTATCCGCAATCACAGGTAGGCCTGTACTGGTCACTGTAGCGAGGGTGATCTCCCGTCGACGCTGCGGGAGGAATCCGTTGAGCACGGCTTTGGAAACGCGTGTCGTGTACACGGAGCGTTGTTTCATCAAACTTCATTGACCAACGTGATTATTTTTTGGGTGTTGCTGTGGGTTGCTGTCTGCAGTAGCTACATCTAGCTGGGGCTCCAGTGGTTTTCTTATTTTCTTATATGCAGCCAATAACATTTTTTTTTACATTGCAATTAACGATACGGGTTATTAAATACCCTTAGAGCCTCATCAGTTTCCTGATCCTCCATACTTGCACAAGTTTTTTTAAATAAAATATGCAGTGTTTCAAGCTTTACCTTGTGGGTACTTGTTTCTGTTTCCACTCTCTTGTGCCACTTTCATTTTCTTCATCCCTAGTACAGTTCAATTTGACCTTGGCTCACAAGCTGAGGGGGTGAAGCCACAGTCGTTTCCCGACACTCCGTACTTGCATTTGCTCTTCAAATAGAATCTGAAGAGTTTTATTTATTGTTTCTATTTGGGTAGATTGCGTTTGATCGCTAGTTTTACTGGAATTTATCATACCAGTAACATCTGTACCTACACCAATGTCACTCACCATATCACTGTTTGGTCACTAGCAGCAATTTCTGTGTCCTGACTGCCAGTTGACAGGGAGGTGAGGTGATCATCAGCAGTCTCGGCATTACTCTGCTCACTAGTTGTTTGGATTTTTTTTCGACAGTCGTTCTGTTTTCAACATCAAAACAGGTCACACAGCTGGTGGTACAAACCAATTTGAATGATTTTCTCAGCGTCCTGTAGCACATCAGTCCAGCATCGGCTACTTTGGGGCAAGATTTGCATGAGCATTCATCCCATTCTGCGCAAACAATATCGACATTTTTCTGTCGTTTGAAGGCATTACACTTCCATGATGCCTTCTTAACTTTCAAACTGTGGAAATCTTCATTTTCTTCAACATTGCAGCCTATGCCATTAAGGCAATGCAATAAAAAAGATTCGTTTTTTTGAATCCCAAACCCCTTTAGCAACTCATGGCAGATGAAATGAATATGTTTGGCATAATTCACACTTTTCCGGGCTATTTACTATATGACCTCGAGCTGAATTGGGATCGTTGAAGCAGGCAGAGCCCAAATCACCAGCCATTTTGTTTTGATGCGAGTGCTAACCTTGACACAATCACTTCTCAATCTGACTTACGTTAACCCAGCCACAGGCTTTTTGTAAGCACATTTACTCAATTTTTACTATTTAAAATGTTAAACATTTCTCTTTCCAATAGCACAGGATATACACGTTCACAGCCTAATTGTTTACAACAATTTATTGTCCCTTCCAGTCCCTTTTTCTTCTTGGAACCAGGCCTTTAGTTCCAATGCACTCTTGTGTAGATAACAGCTAGTTAACTTGGGTCAGGCAAGGCTCTGTTTGGCAGGAAGCACTTTGAATTGTCCAATTAGTTTTAAATTTGTCACAGCTTAGATTACCAATCTTTTTTGCTTTTAAAGCTAGCTCAAGGAGCTATTGAACAGACGTCCTTGCTTCACAGAGTCAGCCAGGCTACTGCAGTAGGATGCACCATATATCATAGTTAATTACTGTGATTTAGACCAGGTAGAAAGTCACTTAGTAATTTTATTGTTCATGTAAGAGTTTCACCGCTAGTGATAGGATTATTATATATGAGGTATAAATTCGCTTTATTGGTTGTACTGTTGGATATTATTGGTTTGGTTTACGTGGTAATATTGGATCTTGGTACTGTTTCAGATTATCTTAGGAGATAAATGATCATTTACCATTGGGTATTAGTGTAGGATTATTTCAGTTCATTTGTTATGAGGCTGGTGATATATCGGTGTCACGTCTTTGATTGGCAAACACTTTGCATATTGATATTTCATATGTCGTCTGGGTGTGGTAGGATACACCGTTTATTATAGTTAATTAATGTTGCTTAGGCCACAGTAGAGAATTATTTGGCTGAATTATTGTTGTGGGATTTTGAATGATTATCATAGGATTATTAGTTCAATACTTATAAATTCACCTAATTTGTTGTAGTGTTATAAATAATTGGTATGTTTACGTATTGATATAGGATCTGTCCTGTTTTAGGCTGACTTGGAGAACTATTTCATCAGTTTTGTACGTACTATAGGGTGTAAGTGTAAAAATACCCCATTCGTTTATTGCAGATTTCAATTATGTATTTCGGTCGCACGTAGTGGTAGCTTATACACGCTTGCCATAGGTGAAAAATTGTCAGCAACTGTAGTAATTGCAAGAGCTATGTGATTTTCAATGGGATTACTCCGCTCTGTTTGTTACATGATAGGAAATTTCTATCATTTTTACGTCATGTTTTTTTTTCTTTGGATTTATGGTTTTGTTTCTATCTTGTCAATGGACAAAATGACCGTCACCTATAGCATCTTTACTATGCGATTATGTTTTGGTACACTGCCGTCATTTGGAATAATATGCTCATGTTTTTATTGCACGCTTGCTGCAACAGTCGCCATTCGAATATTTAAACATTTTGTATACGTTCACGGTGTCGTTACTGGCACCATGTACACACATATAATCTTTTGTATACATATACGGTGTTGGTGTTCTCACACCTGTGCCGGTATAAAATCTAGTCCACCTAATCTGACTTTTTCTAACCTAACCAGGAATGATGCGTTATTGTTCGAGGTTTCGTGTTTATTCATGATATTTATTGAATTATTTTATGCTAAATGCAAATAATTTCTTCTCACTTACCTGTATTAAATTTAATTGTTACACGTATAGGTTTTCCATTTCAATGCCTCCGGCAAATTTTTCCAACCAATGACTAAATTGTTTGCGATTAGATCTAGTCCACCTAACATAAGCAAAGTGACCTTACCAAGAAATACGTATTTTATTCAAGTTTCCATGCTTATGTATGGTATTTTTGAATTGAATTCTGCTTTATGCATATGATTTTTTTTTTGATTCTTCATTTTGCTCTAGTTTTTTAATAACGTAGATTTTTTTTACGTAATTTACGTAGATTATTTGAATGATGTAAGTAATTCATATCCATCCCCTGTTTTGCAGAGAAAGATACTTTGTATCGCAGTTGGTTCTCCTACAAGACTTTAATATCTCCTGCCACTACACCCTATGATGACCAACACTTATTATAATTTTGAACTTCAATAATTTTATATACCTGGTGATGTGCACGTTCAAGATGTCGCCTTAAATTAGTTGGGGATTTATATTTATTAAATTTGATTTCTTCTCCGCAAATAGTTCATACCCCCGTTTTTCCATTACGATTGAAATAACCCCTAACCAAGCTATACCCCATCCTTCCGCAACAGAATCACAACGTTGACTGAGCGAGATCTAAACTGACCCTGATTTATAAGCTACCCAGCTATGTGATTTTCAAGAAAAATACTCTGCTATATTTGTTACATGATATGAATTGTAAAACATGTCCACATCATGTTATGTTTTTTGTTTTTGTTGGATATATGCTCGTGTTATTAGCTTGTCATTGGACAAAATGACAATCACCTGTAGCATTTTTACTAAGGGATTGTGAATTTTCGTGTGCTTGTGCATATGTATATGTAAGTAGATTTGCATATTGTAAGATAACGGGTTTGGTTTGTTTGTATATTCACCGCAACCATTTGGATTATTATGCTCATGTTAGGATTGCACGTTTACTGCAACAGTCGCCATCCGCATATTCATACATCATGTAAATGTTTACGTTGTCGTTGCCGGCACCATATACGCACATGTATACTTTTGTACACATTCGGTGTCTGTGCACCCACACCTGTGCCGGTGTAAAATCTAGTCAGCTTGACCAGATGTCTCTAACTTAAATAATTCTGCACTAATACCCAATAGTAAATGATCGATTATATCCTAAGGTGGTCTGAAACTGGAGCAAGATTCTATATTACCACATAAACTGTGTTAAAAATAACTAACGGGTATACCAAACAGAATGAATTCGTGCGTAATAAAGTAATACCACTACGATAACTGCTCAATCCTATAACAAATTGCCTCAACTTTACTAACTTACTACGTCTTGAGTAAAATATACAGAGAAGTTCATTCTAAATTTTAGTACCCTAACCACGTCTAATTCCTACGTAACTCAAAACACAGTAGAATAAATCATTCTAATACTAAAATAAAGTTTTGAATAACAACTTGTACTTCGTAAGCACTTGTACTAAAACGCGAATAAACAATAATACCGCACAAATCAAGTAGCATGGAGAAGCTAACTGGCAATCAATAGTCGAGTTCGATCGATAACACTAATTTGGTCGTCCAACTCAGCAATAATGTTCTGGACACAATCAATACACCAGAACACTACAGTCCAAAAAACAAGAAGAGAATAGGTGTCACCCACACCGCCTGCCCCCAACTAAACATACTCAATCATATAATAACTACAGGGTAGTCGACAATAATATTTTACATAGCGACGCGACGTCCAGAAGAAGGTAAACGCAACAAATTAAATTTGCATCGAATCTCTCTCTCTCTCTCT
>SDVV010027009.1:0-12168 GCA_016164225.1 Gammarus roeselii | reverse complement strand
ATATATATATATATATATATTTATATACATATATATATATATATATATATTTTTTGTTGCAGGTAGAAATCTGCTATATCACATTGAAAGGGTGGGTGTAGGGGGGGCCCCTAGGCATATATTCAGTACGCCAATGGAATTAATGTCCGGTGAGGCTGCTCTTAGCTGTTCTTTGTCTCGTAATTTTCAATGGTTGTTTTGACATTATTTCTGTTCTGATTGTTGTATCATTATATATTTATGTTTGGATTATAATTCTATATATTTGTACGTGTAGAATATGTTTGTAATCTTATCTAAATGGGGTATAATTGGTTGTAGCCTCCTAAATATAAAATTTCCTTCCGTGATCATTCTGATGTATATATGAACTTGTTCTTGTATAAAATTTCCAACGAATGCTGGGATACTTCAGATGTACCTGATGTAAATGTGAAACCAATACGGTTCATTGCTAGTTTCAATCCCTTGTATTGTTCATCTTTCCCGTTGAAAACTAAGTATCTATCTACGAAAAGAGTTCAAAGGCCATGGCTAACTTTCGGATTGTTAAAATCTATCCAAACTAAGTCAAGATATTTCAAACTTCATAAGTTAGGAATAATTTCTGATTATGTGAATAATTACTTTAAAAATTGTCTCACGTCTCTTCAAATGAAAGCCAAAAATCGCTATTACAATCATTTATTCTCAAATACTAGTAACAATCTCAACGATACTTGGTATTCAAAAAAGAATCTAATTTCTCACAACTGTGACCCCAGAAGAATCCAATCTATTATCGTAAGTAATTGCCCTATAACAAATGACCTCCAGATAGCTAATTGTTTAAGTGTTTTTCTTCAGTGTTGCAAGAGATCTTGACCGGCAAATACCAGTAAGTGATGTGTCTCCTCTCTTAATTATGAATGCTCCTCAGGTAAAAAAAAAATATATAAATCCTGTAACGTATGATGAATGTCTTAGTGTTGTTGGTGGGCTTAGGGATACGAAATGTGATATAAATTCTATACCAGTGAAAATATTGAAACTGGCAAAGCATCTAGTGCATCTTATTGTACACTTATTGAATTGCTTGTTCGAGAGTGAATACTTCCGGAATGCATTAAATTGGCTTGTATAACTCTTGTATTTAAGGCTGGTGATAAGACCAATGTAACGTGCTACCGACCTATTTCTGTCCTATCATTATTCTCTAAAATAATTGAGCGATGTATGGCCAATAGATTATCTTCTTTCATTACGAAATATCAAACAATTACGCCTAGACACTTTGGGTTCCAACGCGGAAAATCCACTCTTCATGCTTTAATTTCATTCTCGGAATACATCTACAATTCTCTCAATAGCAAGGAAGATGCTCTCAGCATTTTTGTAAACCTAAAAAAGGCATTTGCCACGGTTAATCATGACATACTACTTCTAAAGTTGCAGCATTGTGGACTTCGGGCTTTGTCACACAGCTGGTTTAAAAGTTACCTTCATAATAGGGAGCAGTGTGTAAAAATACAAAATTCTAGATCCTCCTGCGTATCTACTAACGTTGGTGTCCCCCAGGGCTCTGTTCTGGGCCCACTTCTCTTTTTGCTTTACATTAATGACTTACCTAATGTTTCCAAAGTATTGTCAACTATATTGTTCGCTGATGATACTACCTTGTCTTTAACAAATAAGAGGTATGATCATTTGATCGCGGTAGCCACTTTGGAGCTTGTTAATGTTAGGAACTGGATGGTCACTAATAGGCTCTCCCTTAATGTTGAAAAAACTTTTGCTGTGTTATTTACAAACCGATTAAACAATGTTGACCACGCATGTAAAGTTCGATTTAATGATACAATTATAGGCTTTTGTAAAAATTTAAAGTTTTTGGGTGTAACAATAGATCCCAATATGTCTTTTGGTGTACATTTGAGGAATATTTGTGCAAAACTATCAAAAAGTGTTGGTATATTTTATAAGCTCAGAGAATGTGTTCCGGAACATGTGTTAGTTAAACTGTATTATAGCTTTGTATATCCACATTTAATTTATTGTAATGCAATATGAGGCGCAGCTTCTAATATTCATATTAACCGAATAACCCTTATTCAAAAAAAAATAATCAGATTAATTCCTGGTCAGAGTTATTTCGCACATACGTGTCCCTTATTTCACAGAACCAATATTTTGAAGGTGTCAGATGTACACCTTTATCTTTTGGCAATAGAAGCCTATAAACAAAATAATTGTTCAAATTTCAATTACATGCAGCATAATTATGACACCAGAAATCGCAATAACCCTGTACCGTGCTTTCGAAGATTAACGAGTACACAGCGATCCTTGTCCTTTTCAGTGCCTAATGTGTGGAACAGTCTGCCTTTGGATGTGAAACAGAGTCCCACTTTGAGTATGTTTAAATTTAGGTGTAAAAAGTTTCTAATTGATAAATATTCAGATAGTTAACTGTTAGTACTTTCATCCAACTTTGATATATTTTGAGAGCTTAATTGTTAACAATAATCCATTTCAATGTGTCCTTCTGTTGATAGTAATTCTACTTGATATTGTACCTAACTTGTGTGTGTTTTGGTTTGGTTATAGGATCGTTTGTTTCTGTGAATCTGTGTACATGCGTTAGTTTGAATGTTTTTTTTATTGCCAGAAAAGCATCATTTGATGCTTATATATTGGCTTGTAGGATGTTTATTAATTATGTAAACATTTTTCAGTAAATGATTTTTTTTTCCATTTTCATTCGGTGATCGGTTGGTGGGTCGGAACGGATGGATTGGGATTTTATGTACGTTTTTTTTCGTTTATTATTATATTGTATACCTTATTTATAGGAATAGTATGGTAGGTAAGTATCATTGCTCGATTTGCAGCCTTAGTGTGCGTTTGGCCCTGCTTGGTACCAGCCTGACGGTTGGATTTCAGCAACATTTTGTGTTTTCCATCTGTTTATATCGTATGTATAAAATATGTAAAGGAATAGTATGGTATAATAGTTTGGCAGTTAGCAAGTTGATGTATATATTTTTAGTGATGTAGCAGCTTCGTTGCGAGGATCTGTATACCCCATAACGCATTATCCTGTTTTGAACCAAATATATCGGGGTTACCATGTGTCCGCGTGTTCCAAATGAATCGTTACCAAGCATATGTAGACTGTTCGAGTAATCTTATCTCGATTTTTTTTGTATAGCAAGTATCGGTTGGATGCCCTATAGCGAGAGTAGTTGAACGATATGAATTTATTGTAAGTTATAATATTGTGTTATGCATACTTAGTAATGATCGGTTGATATATGTTAAATTTGTAATGCTTTAGGAACTTTGAATAGTTATCTCATACAGTTATAGAAATTTCTAGGATATTTTAGGTTTGCATCTTCCATGTACCACAATATTTCAGGCATAATTGGACGGTTTTTGATTCATTTTGGTATTTTTATGTATATATATGACATTCTGTTACGATTAAGCCGTGGTTACTTTATTTGAAGTAGATTTAATTTAACCCTGTTTTGGACTAAGTTGGAGAATAATGTCATCAGATTTGTATATACTATAGCGTGTTTGTGTAGAAGTACTCCACATGATTTACTATAGGTTTCAGTTATGTAAATCAGTAACATGTCTTGGCAACTTACACATAAGTCGTTTGGTAGGTTACATGTCAGTTTTTGCTTGTACATCATGGTTTTTAATGTATGTTTTGGGTATGATAGAGAATTGATCATGTTATTTTACTATACCTTGACCATTTTAGCATATTCCATCCAGTTTTGTATATTTTCTGTACAGTTTCTACCTTCGATGCATGGTATTGGATTTTTTTTATACCATATCGGAATATTAGGATATATTTCGTTTGTATCTGCAATGTAGAGCATTATCTTAGATGTAATTTAGTTAGATAGTGTGTCTTGTTAGTGCTTTATACATCTTTTTACATCCTGCTACAAAGATTGAAGTGGAAAAAGAGAGCTATAGAAGACTCGATTTGTTACATGCTTGGTCGTGTTGTTAGTTTATTGTATGCTTAGTATAGGAACATACTTCAATATTTTGGAGGAGTTAGAGGAGTCCCATAGGCAACTGCTTGTTGTATATATGTCTATTTGTATAAGTAAACCGTTTTACTACGATGGATACCATCGTGTATTATAGTTTTTAATGTTAATCAGCGCAGAGTAGAAAATTGCGTAGTTATTTTATTATTGTTGTATGATTTTTACCACGATAATCATAGGAATATGTGTTTGAGAGGTGTAAATTCGTAGTGCATCTTTATGGAATTTTGTCATTGAACCCAAGCAAGTGTGAAGTCTGCCGTTTTAGAAGAAGATTCACCGGATGGATGGATCCTGGTGTAGATGCGGTTTACAATCTTTGGTGATCATTTGGAGTTCGTCCAAGTTCAACGTGATTTTCTAAGTTTATGTGGATGTTGGTCTTGACTTCCATGGGTCTGTTAGAGAGGTTATCCGACGAGCTGTTGGTCGTTGTAGTGATTTACTTGGGTCGTCAGTGAACAGAAGCCCAGATTTTATGACCACACTCTTTGTGACTCCTGTCAGGCCTATTCTTGACAACTGTACCTGTGTATGGATTTTTGGTTACGTCCAGGATGTGACTTTCCTATTCAGATATGATGGACTAAACAGATGCATGGTATGTCTAAGGAGTTGTACCGTGTCTGGCTATCGCCTCTAAATTTGTTTTATGACAGGGGTAGCTTGCTGAGATGTGACTTTAAAAAGCATTGTAGAGTTGGCTGTTATGACACAGTGGGCGTTGATTTCTCCTACTAGAGACAGCGTCAGTAAGGTTCACAAACCTGTTTCAGATTGAAGGGGTATCGTAGTATTATTACATTATTATGCACGATCTCAGTGTTTGTTTTACTGTCACAGATTTTGGTGTGGCTTATATGTTAGTATACCATCTTCGCCCTGCTCCAGATCACATTAAGAGGTAAAATAAAGGATTACTATTTTTTTTATGAATTACAAGAGTGGTTATGTTTCTCAACCTCACGTATTGATTGACCATACACCTTCCATATTGATGTAGGATTCATCATCTGGAGTATGGTAGGATACACCTTATATCATAGTTAATCAATGTCAGTTAGGGTAGAGTAGAGTAACTCTCAACCATTTTATTACTGTTATTCGTTTTTTTGAACGGTTTTCAGAGAAATATATGGCTATTTGGTTTACAATCTCATAATTTCATGTAGTGTTGGGTATAAATTCACGTAATTGGATGTAGTGGTACAAAATATTGGTATCTTCACCTCTGATGTTGGATCTGTGGTACTGCTCTGAGAACTAGTTTACCGAAATTGTATAGAGTGTTAGTGTTAAAACACTCCATTAGTTTATTGTAGTTTGTACAGTCAAATAGTTGCTCGATTCTGGTTTTGTTATGAGATTTCGTTGAAATTCAGAATATCTGACTTATTCGAACATTCACTATATCCACTCGAGCAGTTTTATTGTAAATTTGTGATAAAAGGGTCGCAGTCAACAAAAATCTATAATATAGATCACGGTTATCATACAAATATATGTATATATGATATAAATTCGCCCGATTTGTTGTAATGGTAGAAAATATAAAGATATTTTACGTCTTTATAATGGATTTGGGCGCTGTTTTTGGTTGACTTGTTGAACTAGTCTATCGGATTTGTATCTGTTAATGTAAAAATCACTCCATTCGTACACTGTAACACTCAATTATGTATGTCGGTTCGCACAAATTGGTAGCTCCCAAACCATGTTAGTCATGTTTTCACCTTTTCATAAGAGAGAAAAATTACCATCGCCTGTAGCATATTTACTGATGGTTTGCAATCTTCTATAAGATTCATTCGTTTTATTAGTTATAAGGGTAATTTGTGCACATGTGTATCAGTATGTACGTATGTGTAGTTTCACGTAATGTTAGGTTATGAAACGTTAGTAGACTGTAGAGTTCAAAACGATTAAGTAAGCTTACCGCATATATCAGTGATAGCGATGACTGTTAAAGCGTTAGCAATGAAATTACATGCATTCTTAAAATTTGTATTCAACATTCTACTGTTGGAATAAGATACTTTGTTGTAATGTTGAATTTGTTGCTCGATTCAAGAGATGATCAGTTTGATGTCCTGTTATATTGTTTAGTATCTAATATAGGGTATTGGTATAAGATTACTTGACTTAATTTTTTTTATTACCATTTTCATGTATTATGAAGAAATTTCACTTCATCCACTCTAACATTTTACAATAGATCTGTGATGTAATGGCCGCAGTCAACAAAATTTAGAATATAAACAACACCCGAGTTACATAATTAGCAATTTTTATATCAATGTACGACAACAATGACGAGAAAATTCAATGAATACAAAAATGGTCGCCATACACTTCTAGATACGTTAATACCTAGTCAATCTAACCTAACTAATAATATGTATTTTATTAAAGTTTGATGACTATGTATGGTATAATCATTATTTTAAGTGATATACATTTCAAACCACTCCACATGACTCTATTTTACGTTTTTTTTTCAATATCACACACCCTGTATACACTTTGTACGCATATACAGTGTCGAGGATACCACAGTGCCGACACAATGCATATATACAGGGTTGATTTCGGCACATGTGCCAGCACAATGCATGAGTACAGAGTTGATGCCGGCACAATGCATAAATTTAGGGTCGATGCCGGCACTGTGCCGGCGCAATGCACTTATACAGGGTTGATGCCGACACCATGTAGGTACATACACACATTTGCACTAATATACAGGCTCGTTCACCATCTGCAACATTATACTCCTGATCTGTGTTTCCAATAAACTAATTTCACGTTCTTTTGTAGCAAGATATGCAATGTTACTCAATTTTTACGTCATGTTAGGTTAAAAGATTTAGTCCTTCTCACATAACCTTACCAATAATTATAAATTTTTATTCAAGTTTCGTGCTTACGTATGATATTTCAGTCATTGATTTATAATTTATACATATCAAATATCTCTACTTGGCTCTGCATTTTGATCTATTATTAGCAGTTTGAATACACTCTTCCAATTTTGACTGAGCAAATTCGTCTACTCTCATATGTAAGGTTTGTCATTTGTTTGAATGCTATAAGTGATTTTTTTTTTCGGGGGATTTATGCATGAGCGTTGTTCGATACCTCCGATGAATAACTTTTCGAATTTCGTATGTATCATAGGTCAACTGTTCAATTCCAAATTTCTAGTCGGGACTTGGTGGTTTTATAGTTGGCACTCTTTTTATAGCTGCCACCGTTTAACCTAACCAAAAATTAATGTGTCATCGTTAGAGATTTTTTCTTGCTTACGTATGATATTTATTCATTGATTTAAGTTTTAAATATATCAAATATCTCCACTTGGCTCTACATTTTGATCATTTACAGTTTGAATACACTCTTCCAATTTAGATTGAGCAAAGATCCCATTTTAAGCGTGGATTGTTTGAATGTTTTAGGGAATTCATATTTTTGAATTCGACACATATCTTGCATCACTCTCACTCGTTAGTCGCATTCAATCCAACCTAACCTAACCTATCTTACCCATGCTTTGTAAGTTATTCCATCACTAATTTATACTTTATACATATGAATCTCTCCACCCGGTTCTTTATATCACTTACACCTAGTTTTTTTTTACTTCGTGGTCACTCTCTACCATATTATTTGACAAAGATCAAATATTCTAATTCTAATTCTATTCGTCGACAGTTTCACACAAACTGGTCTCATACTAGGTTTTATTATTTTTTCTTCAGCATCTCCTGGCGCTACACCCTCTAACGTCTCACACCTTTTAATCTTCATAATCAACTTCATCAGTTTTATAATTTGGACCATGTCTTCGTTTGAGATGATGTCAAAAATTACTTGTCCGTTCATCTTTATTCAACTTCATCTGTTTTCTGCAAATTTAGTACACACACCCCTATCTCTCCACTATTATTGAAAAACGCCAAATCTATGTTCAAGCGTATGTACGTGTACATGAGTTTAAAACTATATAATTTCAATAAAATTTTGAATTTTTGAGGGATAACAGAGCCAAGTCGGTCTATTGAAGTGATAACTTAGCTACTAAAGTAAGGTCCGGGCCTCGCAAATTTGTAATTTCATTGAAATTTTGATCTTTAAATTTTGTTATACATTTTTTCAATTCATGTACACATACATATACATGGGAGGTATCAAACAACGCCCATACATATATCACACGAAAAAAAAAGGTTAAATTATGTATACCTTTAAATCAAATGACGAACTTCACACATGAAAATGGACGAAATTTGCTCAACCAAAATTGGAAGAGTGTATTCAAACTGTTAATGATAGATCAAAATGTAGAGCCAAGTGGAGATAGTTTATATGTATAAATCATAAATCAATGACTGAAATATCATACGTAAGCACGAAACTTGAATAAAAATATATAATTATTGGGAAGGTTACGAGAGAATGACAAAAAATTTCACAATGTGACATGACTTGGAAATTGAACCTCATTAAATATCTTGTGACAAATGAACGGTAAATTAGTTTTATTAGAATCACAGATCAGAAGAAAAATGTTACAGATGGTGAACGACCCTGTATATTAGTGCAAATGTGTGTATGTGCCTACATAGTGCCGGCACATGTGCAGGCATCCACACTGTATACATGCATTGTGACGGCACAAGTGCCGCCATCAACCATGAATTTATACATTGTGCCGGCACATGTGGCGGCATCAACCTCGTATTTTTGCATTGTGCCGGCACATGCGCCGGCCTCAACCCTGTACTTATGCATTGTGCCGGCACTGTGCCGGCATCGGCCCTGTATTTATGCTTAGGGCCGGAACATGTGCCAGCCTCAACCTGTATATGCGTACAAAGTGTGTATGTGTGTACAGGGTGTATGATATTTAAAAAACTACGTAAAACAGAGCCATGTGGAATGATTTGAAATGTATATCACTTAAAATAATGACTAAATACCATACATAGGCATCAAACTTGAATAAAAATGCATAATTATTAGTTAGGTTATATCGACTAGGTATTAACGTATCTGAAAGTGTATGGCGACCATTTTTGTATTCATTGAATTTTCTCGTCATTGTTGTCGGTTATTGATATAAAAATACCTAATTACGAAGCTTAGGCGTTATTTATATTCTAGATGTTGTTGACTGCGACCATTACATCACAGATCTATAGTAAAATGTTTGAGTGGATGTAGTGAAACATCGTCATAATACACGAAAAGAGTTAGAAAAAAATTCAAGTTGAGTAATCTTATACCAATACCTTATATTAGATAATAAACAATATAACATGACATCAAACTGATCATCTCTTGAATCAAACAGCAAATTCAACATTACATCAAATTCAACATAACAAAATATCTTCTTCCAACAGTAAACTGTTGAATACAAACTGAAAAAATACATGTAAATTCATTGCTAACGCTTGAACAGCCATAGCCATCACTGATACATGCGGCAAGCTTACATAATCGTTTTGAACTCTGCAGTCTATTAACGTTCCATAACCTAACATTACGTGAAACTGCACATACGCACATTCTGACACACATGTGCGCAAATTACCCCTATAACATATAAAATGAATTCATCTTATTGAAAATTGCAAACCATCAGTAAATATGCTACAGGTGATGGTCTTATTTTTTGTCTTACGAAAAGGTGAAAACATGACTATATGGTTTGGAAGCTACCAAATTGTGCGAACCGATATACATAATTGAGTGTTACAATGTACGAATGAAGTGATTTTTAGATTAACATATACAAATCCAATAGACTAGTTCAACAAATCAACCAAAAACAGGACCCAGATACAATATCAAAACGTAAATTATACCAATATTTTCTAACACTACAACAAATTGGGCGAATTTATACCATATATACATATATTTCTATGATAACCGTGATCTATATTATAGATTTTTATTGACTGCGGCCCTTTCATCACAAATTTACAATAAAAATGCTCGAGTGGATATAGTGAATGTTCGAATAAGTCAGATATTCTGAATTTCAAAGAAATCTCATAGCAAAACCTGAATCAAGCAACTATTTAAACTGAACAAACTAGAAACGGTTGACATATATTTATAAAGGTAGGACATGTGGGGAATAAGCATCTAGTAAAGGCATGCGTCCGAATAACATAATTGAGGTCTACAATAAACTAATGGAGTATTTTACCAATAACACTCTATACAAATCCGGTAGACTAGTTCTCCAAGACAACTCACAGCAGTACCACAGATCCAAATTCAGGAGGAAACAAATACCAATATTTTGTACCATTACATCCAATTAAGTGGATTTATACCCAATACTACATGAACTTAGGAGAATGTAAACCTAATAGAGATATATTCCTATGATAACCGTTCTAAAAAACAAATATTGGTAATAAAAAGGCTGAGAAAGTTCCTCTACCCTACCCTAACCAACATTGATTAACTATGATATACGGTGTATCCCACCATACTCGAGATGATGAATCCTACACCAATATGGAAAGTGTATGGTCAATCAATACGTGATAGCGATAAACATTACCAATCTTGCAACATTTGAAAAAAATCCTATATTTTAACTCTATGTGATCTGAAGCAGGACGAGGTAGTATACTAGCATCTAAGTCACACCGAAATCCGAGACAGTAAAACAAACACTGAGATCATGCATAATAACGTAATAATACTACGATACCCCTTCAATCTGAAACAGGTTCGTGAACCTTACTGATGCTATGTCTCTAGTAAGAGAAATCAAAGCCCACTGCGTCACAACAACGAACTCTACAATGCTTTATTAGGTCACATCTCAGCAAGCAACCTCAAATATAAAACAAATTTAGAGGCGATAGCCGGCCGGACATGGTACAACTCCTCTGACATACCATTCATCTGTTTGATCTATCATCTCTGAATAGCGAAGTCACATCCTGGACATAACCAAGAACCCATACACAAGTACAGTTGTCATGAATAGCCCTGACATGAGTCACAAAGAGTGTGGTCATAAAATCGGGGCTTCTGTTCACAGACGACCTAAGTAAATCACTACAACGACCAACAGCTGGTCGGATACCCTCTCTAACAAACCCATGGAAGTCAAGACCAACGTCCACATAAACTTACAAAATCACGTTGAACATGGACGAACTCCAAATGAACACCAAAGAGTGTAAACCGCCTCTACACCAGGACCCATCCATCCAGTAAATCGTCTTCTAAAACGTTAAACTGCACACTTGCTAGGGTTCAATGACAAAATTCCACAGAGATTCAGTACGGATTTACACCTCTTAAACATACATTTTTATAGTTATCATAGAAAAAATTATACAACAATAATAAAACAACTACGTAATTCTCTACTCAGCTCTAATTTACATTAAAAAGTATAATATACGATGGTATCCATCGTAGTAAAATAAGTTACTTATACAATTAGACATATACGCAACGAACTTTTGCCTATGGAACTCCTCTAACTCCAAAATATTGAACTATGTTCCCATACTAAACATACAATAAACTAACAACAAGACCAAGCATGTAACAGATCGAGTCATCCATAGCTATATTTTTCCACTTCAATCTTTGTAACAGGATGTAAAAAAATATATAACACACTAAAAAGATACACCATCTAACTAAATTTCACCTGAAATACTGCTCTACATTGCAGATCCAAACTAAATATATCCCAATATTCCGCTACTATATAGAAAATCCAATACCATGCATCGAAGATGGAAACTGTACAGAGAACATACAAAACTGATTGAAATATACTAAAACGGTCCCGTCATAATAAAATAACACTATCATTTCTCTACCATACCCAAAACAAACATTAAAAACTAGTATGTAACCTACCGAACAACTAACGTGGATAAGTTGCCAAGACATGTGACTGATTTACATAACAGAAACCTATAGTAAATGATGTGGAGTACTTCTACACGAACACGCCATAATATATACAAATCGGATGACATTATTCTCCAACTTAGTCCATAACAGAGTTTAAGAAAAAACTTCTTTAACTAAAGTAAGCACGGCTTAATCGTAA
>SDVV010027008.1:0-12169 GCA_016164225.1 Gammarus roeselii | reverse complement strand
AAACTCAGGGCTTAAAGTAGCTACCTATCAAATACAAAGAACGCACAACAATCCTTTCTTTTGTTTTGATTCCATCTTCTCCCTACATGATGAGGCTGTGGACTCTTAACTTAGTATTCGTGACTACAAACATGCCTATATACTGAACGCCCCATAAGTGTTGCTTTCACAAAAGGGTTGCATCGGCCGGGAATTGAACCCGGGCCTCCCGCGTGGCAGGCGAGAATTCTACCACTGAACCACCGATGCGCAGACCAATGCAAATGTAATGAGTGCAACATGCGGCAATAGGCGATATATCGGAAAATAATATCAATACCTCCTAAATATCAATAGCAATTTAACCCTATGAATATGGATTTAATTATGATTTTTGTTCAATTAACACATTATTAATCTGAGTATAGCATTGTCCCAACAAATATATTGCGCCAGCAACCTACCGTTGATATTATGTCAAATGCAGTAGCTACATGGAACAGATACATAATAATTATTTTGTCAAAATTATTTTGTAGACACAATAGCACAAATAAGTCAAAATCTTTCAAAAGTGAGACATCTCCTTTACTTCAGCTAGAAGTCTAACAATCAAACAAATAATGGGATTAGGCCCATGACGTTTCGAGTAACAAAAGTTAATGGCCAGTATGGGGATCGAACCCACGACATCCGCGTTATTAGCACGGCGCTCTAACCAACTGAGCTAACCGGCCGTGATTCGCAGCACACGAACAGATATTCATAACGCAATGTTTCAAATTCACATATTAAGATACTGGATGTCAGCTGAATAACTATCAGGGTGATTTTATTTAGAAGTATGGTTACATTGAAGCGTCCACAAGATTACATGAGGGCAGCAAAAATATACTATCTCTTGCTAGTAAACACATCAACAATTTTTTCTCCGTAAAGGTATGTGCAGTAAAAAGTTGCAGCCCCCTAGCAGGATAGATGCAAGGGAGAAAGAATTTAAAAAGGTCCACACTGCAATCATTGAGTAATGACCTGTGATAGGTGGTATTGTATATGACAGTTGTCCCTGCAATTGTATTAATGTAGCCTGGCAGCGCTATGCCCACTAGTATAGGTCGGACATCATTGAGATCCTGCGCATTAGCATCTCCGAATGAAGATGGGTCTTGTGACACCACAAGATTGGGCAGAGTCCCCTGGAGAAATACGGTCATTGTTGAATGATAGAGGTACAATTGGTACATGGCAAAATCAATCAATAATTACAAAAAATCGTTGTCACAAGTGAACACTGCATTTCTTGCAAGCCGGATTAAAGGCGGAAATTAATAAGAACTTTGCTTTGTCTTTACTCTTGTTTATCCAATGTTTGTATAACTGACCACATCATCAAGAAGGGTCTTCTTGCAGAGAGGCGTTAGATCGCAACAGAGACTGTGATGTTGAAGCTTTTCTCTTGGAGCGACTTTGTGTTGATGTAGTCGGTAACATTCAGATATTTTCAAGCAAAAGGACTCGACAAATCAATAATGAATCCAATCCGACATATTGACCACAACAGCTTCTACATAATATTTGGTCTACTGTTCAGAAAACACATGCTGTGCAGCTATAGTATGGAAACACATGCTATGGAGCTACAGCATGAAAAAATGGAAAACACATGCTGTGCAGCTATAGTATGGAAACGCATGCTATGCAGCTACAACATGAAACACATACTATGCAGCTACAGCATGAAACAATGGAAAACACATGATCTGCAGCTACAGCATGAAAACACATGGTATGCAGCTACAGCATGACTAACTCGTGCAACGCGGTCTAGCATTTAAGATTCTACGACATAAACAATGAAACAAGTGGATTATTTTTATTTTTCTACATCCTTTAAAGTTGTGCCAACAAACCAATGTATAAGTAACCGTGTGTGAATCGTGTTGCATCTCATTCGAGAGAGATTCATGTATAATGTAGTTGCAAACAATAAGTATACCGACAGGAGAACGGATGTTTTTGTAACAATAACATGAACTTTAGTGATGACACACTTAGTAACCGAAACATTTTCTACTGCTCTCTCGAGAGGGCCATTTCAAAGTTTGCTGTTGTAAAGATGCTGGTACGGCAAGTGTAGTGTGATTTAACGTAGCGATTCCTATCCATAGGTAGGAATCAATTACTCTAGTTCATCGAACTTGGTAAACTGTTAAATACCTTTAACAGCTAAGAATCCGGCAGGAATTGAACCCGGGCCTCTTACGTGACAGGAGAGAACTCTACCCCACTAAACGCCGATGCATTATAAAAGAACATACATTTTGTAATGTTTTTGTAATCCAAAATGAGACGATAAAATAATACAAATGAAAAATAAAAAAATTCTGGAGTAATGTTTACACATCGTATGTAAGAGCTAGCCTATTGCAATGACTGGAAAATTTTTCATGATTACAAAACTTTTTACTGAACGGTAACGGCGTAGCCAACGTTAGAAGTGTCACCAATCCCAGGTTTCGACAGAAAATATTATAATCGAAGGTATGTAGCAATTATATTGTGATCGTTCATAAATACACATCCAAACTTAAATTGATGGAAATAAATTAAATAATCAATATACTAAATAAATATGTTCTGCTGATCTCCAAATGATTTTTAATAATATGCAATGCATGTGTTTTCTTATTTGGAGTTGTTAAAGCAGACATGTGTCATTATCGGAGATCGGTTTCATCGTGTACTTTGTGTTTTAACTTATCAGAGTGACCACTACTATTACGATATGTTCTTTCAACTTATCATAGTCTCTAGTACCACTATTAATAAATTGATGGAAGGGTTTCAATTACCACACTCTAAAAATACACATGGACAGAATTGAGGGAGTAGTTGAACAGGCAGTGCGCAAGATACGAGATGAACGGAACAAATATCCCAAAACAGAGAAGATATTAGAGACAACAAGAAAACCATGACCCGTCCACAAACCATTCAACTCGACAAGGGCCATACCCGGCATACTCCAAACAAGGTACCCAACATCACGCAAGCTATCACCTCTTATCCTCCCACCACCCATCCCACAGAGCCTTCAAAGCTAACTTTCCACCCAGTTATTCGTCGCCCGTCAAGAGGGTTGCGTCAGGTAGTGTGCTCCGACGCTGTTCTTCGTCGCCCGTCAAGAGGGTTGGGTCAGGTAGTGTGATCCGACGCTGTTCTTCGTCGTATGTCAAGAGGGTTGTGTCAGGTAGTGTGATCCGACGCTGTTCTTCGTCACCCGTCAAGAGGGTTGGTTCAGGTAGTGTGATTCGACGCTGTTCTTCGTCGCCCGTCAAGAGGGTTGTGTCAGGTAGTGTGATCCGACGCTGTTCTTCGTCGCCCGTCAAGAGGGTTGGGTCAGGGAGTGTGATCCGACGCTGTTCTTCGTCGCCCGTCAAGAGGGTTGTGTCAAGTAGTGTGATTCGACGCTGTTCTTCGTCGCCCGTCAAGAGGGTTGCGTCAGGTTGTGTTTCGACGCTGTTCTTCGTCGCCCGTCAAGAGGGTTGTCAGGTAGTGTGATCCGACGCTGTTCTTCGTCGCCCGTCAAGAGGGTTGTGTCAGGTAGTGTGCTTCGACGCTGTTCTTCGTCGCCCGTCAAGAGGGTTGTGTCAGGTAGTGTGCTTCGACGCTGGTCTTCGTCGCCCGTCAAGAGGGTTGTGTCAGGTAGTGTGCTCCGACGCTGTTCTTCGTCGCCCGTCAAGAGGGTTGTGTGGTAGTGTGCTCTGACGCTGTTCTTCGTCGCCCGTCAAGAGGGTTGTCTCAGGTAGTGTGCTCCGACGCTGTTCTTCGTCGCCCGGCAAGAGGGTTGCGTAAGGTAGTGTGCTCCTACGTTTTTAACCATCTAAACACGGTCCGAAGAGACGGTCAGTGAAAGTAGGACCCAACAGAAGATAAACGAATTTGCTGCAATTCGTTGTGTTTGGACTGAAGTTTTTGGTAAACACAGTTTGTGAAGAGTGATTTCAAGTGCACAGGCCAGAGTGGCCTCATTGTGTCATGCCTTACCAATCGAGGCTTACTCCCAATGTTGACATTGGGCGGGTCTCTACCCTCTCACACCCCCACCCTCTACTCCCCATCCCACGGCAGAAACAATAGGCCTCTTCATACCCTGTTTCGGTGCATTTATTCTAGTTCAGCTCGACGTGTGAACTACTCGCATATCCATAGGAGTTCCCCTTTAGCGGCATCGGTGGTATAATATCGAATTATTGTGTTCAAGAACAAATCCGTGGTACTCTCGTCGGTCAGCATTGGAACATCTGGCAACTCTGCGCGGTCGGGATTCCGTTGGCATTCTCGCGTTTGTGCTTCATTTGGTAGATTTTGATGACTGTTTTCTTTGTCTACTCCGTTAACCTAGAAACTTGAGTGGTTCCTTAAGTCTCATTTGACGTAGTTCGGCGTATGCTCGTATATGAGGGCGCTTTAACGTCGCGAGGGCAGGTACACCATCAGCTCCTTGTGAAGCCTAACCCATCCCTCCTTGCCCGCTCGTGACTGCTCGGCTGCGTTTACTTACGCACGCACAGTGACTGAAACTTCGTCCCGATTTGTCAATTCATTCGCTTACCAAAACTGTGTGAAGCGGTCCTACACTATCCCCTACCCCTCTCTCCCGTAGCTCACTACCCCACTTTCCCGTACCTTAGAAATCTGGCCTCCTGCACCCGTTTGAGGACTTCGTGCAAGAAAAAAAACGTGGATCATCTACTTCGACCTGCTAGAGGAGCGGTTTATTTCCTTCGACCTGTTTCAGGATCCTGGCAGCCAAACAGTGGGGCACACGTTCATTGCAGTTGCTGTTTTGTGCCACAATGATGGTCCTCACACTCAAGTTTTCCCATCGGTGATAATCTTTACATTTTTTAGTTACTTGTAGCTGTTCAGTATATTACACGTCGTTTAGTTAGTTACATTTATCGTTGGTTTATTTCCCTGTGCCAAGTATATTTTTTCCGCGAGTTACTCCTTTCATCATTCAATCATACAGTGTGGTTGTTGTTTACTTCTTAGGGCTCTTACGACTGTTTCAAGGTGTATGTGTCTTATGTTATGTTAGAGTTGATACTTTGAGCCTTCTTCTATTTGCCAACTGGCTTCATTTATGTGTTTTTAGATTACCTCTATGCGTTCATTTACTTTTATTCGCAGGCTCACGATTATTTTCTCGACAATTTTGTTTGGGACAATTTATTAAGGTTCTATTTTCCTATTAACTCTAATTCATGTCTTTGTAGATTTTTTATGCGCTCATTAGGATTTATTTTGTGCCCTCATGATTATTTTGTGTAATTTGTATGTCATATTTTGATTTACTCTTTCAGCTGTTACCCATATTTCGCCATAACCAAGGCTGTCATCTTTTTTTCTGGTTACTTCTAGGTTATTTCTGGAGGCCATTTGCTGAGGCAAATTTTGTTAATTTACTTCTATTCTTACGCTCACGATTATTTTCTTGAGCATTTTCTTTCAAGACAATTTATGGAGGCTATTATTCCGTTTACTTCGGTTTTCCTACTAACTTCAATTCGTGTCTGTAGATTTTTTTAGGCGCTTATTAGGATTTATCGTGTACCCCATGATTATCTTGTGTAATTTGTATTTGTCATATTTGGATTTACTCTTTTCGAAAACCAAGGCTGTCATCCTTTTTCCGGTGACTTCTGGGTTTTTTCTAGAGGCCATCTGCTGAGGTAAATTTGGTTAATTTACTTTTATTTTTACGCTCACAATTATTTTCTTGTCCATTTTCTTTTATGACAATTTATGGGGGTTATTTTTCAGTTTACTTCGATTTTCCTAATAACTCCTATTCATGTCTTGGCAGATTACATTTATGCGCTTATTAGCATTCATTCTTGTGTTTTCATGATTATTATCTGGCGTAATTTGTGTGTCATATTTTAATTTACTCTTTCGGCTATCACCAAAATTCAGTCAAAACCAAAGTTGTAATTTTTTGCGGTTACTTCTAGGTTACTTTTGGAGGCCATCTGCAGTGTTTATGTTCGCAGTCTTAGCGTGTAGCTGCCCATAACGAATCATAAATTGCAAACGAAAAATAACAATATTCTTGATGATGACACATGAAGAAAAACCTATTTTTTATTTACAGCGCGCTAGATAATGATTATAGGATAATCGCAGGAGCAAGTCGCTCAGCTAAATGTAACTGTTAGATCACTGACTTATCACGTTTTTGAGAGCCAAGTACTAATTTCTATTCTTCTCACTGCCACATGTTAGAATAATCTCATAAAAAAATTCCTAGCCTATCATGGAATTGTCAAGTTTTTTTTCGAAAAGTATTAAATTGCAGTCTCTACATTTCTGACCGTAAGAGATTATTTTTTGGGAAATGGAGTTGTTTAAACCTTTCTCAGTATAGCGTTTCGATTGGAATAGGTTGGTTTTGCTTGGGCTTAATGAGTCCGACAGTCTCTCGTAGATGTTAAATTGCACTGCTAAATTACACAGCCTTCCTCGCGATGACCGACAATTTAGGTCGCTGCTGCCGTTGCACTGTAGGCACGTGTTATTCAAACAGTTGCGGCTGTTATGGAGCTAGAGCCTCTGGCAACGTTTGTTTCTGCTCCTCGATCTGTGCAAGCCGACCGGGCCGCGCATGCCATAGCAAGCCAGACCAGCTATGCGCAGCTGAGCCGGAGAGTCACGAGGTCGCCAGTGGGAGAACTGCAGTCTCTCCTGCGCGCTTTCGGCGGGATGCAGACGTCATCACGTCACCAGGCGCTGTCGGTGCGGACTCTCTTGCCTAGTTTGAGAGTACTGAAGGAAGCGCTGCAAGGGACGTCGCCCCAGCCGACAGTGCTACAGATTTGCCTTCTGTCCCAAACCAATCGGGCTTACGGGCTCTGTCACCCAGTTTGGAGACTTCGGCAGATGCAGCGGCCTCCTTCGCACCAATACAGGCGGTTCAGTCCGCCTTTCTCCTCTAATACTGCTATATCAAGAGTCTCCACTTCAGCTCAATCGGGTTCTTTTATTGTGCAGGCTAGCGAAATAGATCTAGATAATTACAAAAACTATTGTCATGAATGCAAGAGCACTAATTCCAGAAATAAAACTTAATTTCGTGTTCCAACTACCGCAAAAATTATCTATATTCATGTGTAAAAATAAACGCTCTCAAAGCCAGAAGCGCCGAGTTCTGGCATTGCTCTCGCTGTAGCGGTGTCCCGACGATCCAACATTCAGAATCAACAAGCGAGCAAGGTTCTATTGACTTCGACACCTACATTGGCAAATTTAGGCGCTACATCAAGGTTTTGAACAAGATCCCAAAAGGAGTGACCATTCTAGTGGCAGAAGCACTTGATTCACTCTTAAGCGTCTGCATTCGGGAACGAACTCTCCTCGCATGGGCCCGGCTCATGGCATTCAGCTTTTGGGATCTGCGATGTCCCAACACCAACTTTTCCGACGCTAAGCAGCCCTCGCTAACGTCACGTGTACGTCTCCAAGTGTAGGAATACATGGACAGAAGGGTCTTGCCAGTATTGCCCTCTTGGGAATTGGTCGATCAAACCACCGCTTCTACTGTCAGACAAAACTCAGACGATAGATTGAAGGCAACAGTGAATGAGAAGTTCGCCGATTTCGACCTTCGATAGGTCGTTCGGGTAGCTTCTTCAAGCGAGTCACTAGCCCCATTCTGCCCAGAAATTTTGCAAGATTAGCGCGATAAACATCAGGACAACCCGGCGAATATCTCGCTTCCAGCACCCTCGACGATGATCTTGCTTCTCCGGTTATCGCTACCGTCGACGAGGTCCGCTGCCGGTCCGGATGGCCTCAGACCCGGTCACCTTAAGTCACTCCTGAAGAAAAATGCTGGCGGTGACAGAGTCCATCTTGCCTCAACTCACAGAATTTGTCAATGTGACACTTCGGGGAAATCCCTCCTGTTGACAGAAAGGTCTTTTATGGTGCCTCACTTTGCGCCCTTTTGAAGAAACACGGCGGTATCCAACCCATTGCCGTCGGCAACACCCTCCGGCGATTAGCCACAAAGGTTGGTTGTGCCCCGTTAGCTAATCGTTTGGGCAGTCAATTGCGTCCGGTTCAACTAGTGTTTGCCACCAAAGGAGGCTGCGAAGCGGCTGTGCATGCCACGCGCTGTTACATCGCTAATGCCCCACCCGATAGCGTCGTTCTTAAATTGGATTTGAAGAATGCGTTCAATTGTATCCGGAGCGATGTCTTATTGCAAGCTGCCCGTGAGCGCACTCTTAGTATGTACCGACTCCTTTGGCAAGCATATTCGGAGCATGCTTTGTCGTTTTTGGCGATGAAACAATCCGCTCTGCAACTGGTATCCAACAGGGGGACCCCATGGGGCCCGCTCTCTTTTCCCTCGGTGTCGACCAAATTGCGCAAAGTGCAGTTTCAGAATTGAACAATTGGTACTTGAATGACGCTACGCTCGGTGGGGGAGCCGGATATCGTTTTAACGGACTTCCGTGACCTGCGAGTAAAGTTAAACCAAATTGGCTTGGATGTTAACGGGCAAAAATGCGAGTTGATCCACGTTAACAGTTTGGACATGGCGTCCAGGGAGATCACGGAGACTCTTTTCCGCGAGGTCATCCCTGACATCAAAATTGCGTCTGCTGAACGTAGCACTGTTCTCGGCGCACCCATCTCTGTCCAAGCTAATTCCAGAAGCGCTTGCAGGCAAAATTGACGACCTTAAATTGATGACCTCTCGACGGAGCGTAATTGAGCCACTCCAAGCTCTCACCTTACTGAAAAACTGCTCTGCCATTCCCGAACTCCAGTTTCTGTTGCGCGTTTCTCCCACATACCTGCACGCTAACCTTGCTTGTTTCGACGAATCCGTCCGAGAAGCCTTCTCAACGATTACTAACATTTCTTTTCCGGATTTTTCGTGGAAGCAAGCTACTCTTCAAGTCAGTTCTGGTGGCTTAGGCTTTCGCAAGGCGCAGGATATCGCCCTGCCTAGCTTCATCTCATATCTGCACTCTGTCGGTCCCTTAGTTGAAGCCCTTCTGTCAAACGTTAACGTTTTGGCGCAGACTAACGAACTTCCGGAAGCAGTGCTGGCATGGAAAGCTGAGCATGGTGATGAAGCGATCGCACCAGAAGGGAACTGCTGCACTATCCAGAAGTCAAGGGACAGGGAAGGGGTAAGGGTAACTTTGGACGGTCTGTTACTTGAGGCACAAGATTCCAAAACTAAGGCTCGTCTCCTGGCTGCTTCTTGTCACGATAGCGGTTATTGGCTGGAAGTAATTCCTGCCGCCCCTCTGGGTACATTATTAGACCCTGACTCGCTTCGAATTCCTCTTGCGCTCAGAGTGGATGCGTAGGTGTGTTATCCGCAGCTCTGCCGTTGCGGTCAGCGTATGGATGAGTCCGGCACTCACGCGCTTTTGTGCCTTTACAGCGGAGGTCGTCATCCTAAACATTTGACTCTGAATGACATAATTGAATGAGCGCTACGCAAAGTCGGCCTTGGTACGATCCGTGAGCCCGGCATCGATCGAGGCGATGATAAGCAACCTAAAGGCGTTTCAGTCTTTCCCTTCTTTAGAGGGAAAAACATTTGTTGGGATTGTACCTGCGTAGACACATTCGTGACGGGTCACTTGCCTGGCACTTCTTTAGAGGCTGGCAGGGCTGCCAACGCGACAGAGAACAAAAAAATAAATAAGTATCAATCTCTTTGTGACCGTTACCATTTCGAGACCTTGGTTATCGAGACGACCGGCGTTATCGGCAATATCCAGTAGCCTCCTAATCCACGACATCGGCCGACGGTTATCTGCCGCCTCTGGGGACCCTCGCAAAATGTTCTGGCTGAAGCATAGGCTAGGACTGGATGCGCAACGTGGCAACGCTTTAAGTGTTCAATCAGCTTTTAGGCCTATCAATTCGGGGAGTTATAGATCGGATCTTTGTTGAGGTAGAGGGAGTAGGCCGGAGGCGGTAGTGGTATGGTTGGATGCCACAACATCTGGCGAGTGTTGAGGCCAGGGGTCTCCCTACTCTTTGGGGGCCGTAGGACTCTTCAACTGGCTGCAGGGGCAGGCCTAAAAAAAATCAGAAAACCGGCGCAACAAAGGAGCCTCACTTAACAAACGCTGATAGGCAGGGGACGTAGATCATCGCAAACAAGATGTAACAAATTGCAACGATAGAGTAGATGACCTGGAAGGCGAAGAATATAAGAAAGTCGACCGAAGAAAGAAGCGAACAACACACCTTGTTAAACTGGTCGAATGACATCTGCATGCGTACTTTCTATACAAAGAAGCAGCTGAATGTGTCCATCTACGGGGGTATCACCGACGAACATATATCAAAAAAATGGCAGTTACACAGTGTAGAAGCTCATTCGTCCTGAATGCATTCAAGGTCAGTGGAAGTTACCTTGAAGTTAAACGTCTCAGGTGCCCGCGTCCGGAAATTCTACGTGTACAAAAAGAGAGTGGAGCCTTTCAAATGAAACTTAGGAAACGTTTTTCATCTCATGAGATATAAAATCTGAGTTTTGTCACTTTTATCTGTAATGGGTTTAGTAGTACAGACATGATTGTGAAACTGCTGCGTACAAATAATGATATATGTGCGCTATATGAGACGTGGCTGTTCAAACATGAGCTCCCTATGATCGTGAATGTTACTGTCTGAGAGCAACATCCAAGCAATTTGGGTTCAAGCCTCAGCATGGGACTGAAATGACTGCCTTGACGTTTAAGCAAACAAATGATTATTTTGTTGGTGGTGGTTCACCAATGTGCCTTCTTAATACAACAGTGTTAATACAAAATTTTACAAATGGGGGCATATATTCACCTTGTTAAGCTATAAAAGCATTAGTACTTGCAGTAAAGATGTGTAATAAGATATAAACGTTCAATATGCGACCCGTTTCGATCAACCAGTAACCGACCCATTTAGAACAACTAATGGGACATTGCAGGACAGCCTCCTCTCGCCTCTCCTATTCAATGTGTATGTGACGGTCTACACGGCCGACTATCTCTAAGCCATCCATGATGGGTGTCACATTGATGGCTGCTGTGTTAACGCAATTAGCTGTGCCGACGACATGCTCCTGCAGAGCCCCACATATATTAAAGCTCTTCAGATGATGCTAGATATATGCAAGGCTGAGGCCGCGCACCTCGACATTGAGTGCAACACTAGTAAATCAGTGTGTATGCTCGTGGAACCATACAACCAGAGGTTCCAATGCAGAACGTACTGCGCACTGAGCGGGAGCCTGCTAAAGTACGTGAACAGTTTCTCTTACATGAGCATTCAATAACAAATAACCGGTGTGATACTGCGGACATTTCCGAGTAACTACGGAAATGAAATGCAATTGGCAATCGGCTCAAAAGAAACATTTAACTTTTGCACTGCGGGTACTGAACTGGAGTTTTTTACAACGTAAATATTCTATCGACTGTAACTCAGTGTGGTGTAAATTTACAGGGGTCGCTGAGAGCAAACTTCGAGTTGAATACTATGACAAAATTCAGATGACTGGTTGGTGTTCCAAGAAGGAATAAGTGCTGGCCTGGTATTCTTACGACTAGTTGGTGTTCCAAAAAGGAATAAGTTCTGGCCTAGTATTCAGACGACTAGTTGGTGTTCCATGAAGAAATAAGTGCTGGCCTAGTATTCAGACGACTAGTTGGTGTTTTAAGAAGGAATAAGTGCTGGCCTAGTATTCAGACGATTAGTTGGTGTTTTAACAAGGAATAAGTGCTGGCCTAGTATTCAGACGACTAGTTGGTGTTCCAAGAAGGAATAAGTGCTGGCCTAGTATTCAGACGACTAGTTGGTGTTCCAAGAAGGAATAAGTGCTGGCCTAGTATTCAGACGACTAGTTGGTGTTCCAAGAAGGAATAAGTGCTGGCCTAGTATTCAGACGACTAGTTGGTGTTCCAAGAAGGAATAAGTGCTGGCCTAGTATTCAGACGACTAGTTGGTGTTCCAAGAAGGAATAAGTGCTGGCCTAGTATTCAGACGACTAGTTGGTGTTCCAAGAAGGAATAAGTGCTGGCCTAGTATTCAGACGACTAGTTGGTGTTCCAAGAAGGAATAAGTGCTGGCCTAGTATTCAGACGACTAGTTGGTGTTCCAAGAAGGA
>SDVV010027007.1:0-12169 GCA_016164225.1 Gammarus roeselii | reverse complement strand
CCATTTGCGTTTTTGCACACCCACTTTTCCATTTGCGTTTTTGCACACCCACTTTTCCATTTGCGTTTTTGCACACCCACTTTTCCATTTGCGTTTTTGCACACTCACTTTTCCATTTGCGTTTTTGCACACCCACTTTTCCATTTGCGTTTTTGCACACCCACTTTTCCATTTGCGTTTTTGCACACATATCTACTACTAACGTTGAACTATACACTTGCTAGGGTTCAATGACGAAATACAACAGAGATGCAGGACGGATTAAAACCTTTTAAACATGCATCCTTATGATTATCGTGGAAAAAATCATACAACAACAACAACAACAATTATAAAATAGCCAAATAAGATTCTCTACTCAGTTCCAATTCAGGTGTAAAATGTAAAACATTAGAGTATCCAGCATAGTAAATCGGTCTACTCACACAAACAGGCATAAACACAACGCGCTTGCGCTTATGGGACTCTCCTACTCCTCCTAAACAGTCAAGTATGGTTCTACAATAAACGGTCAATAAACTAATAGCAAGTCCGAGTTTGTAACAACGGGGGTCTTCTATGAGAAAAGGCTTACTGAACATCTATTTACCGATCAATTCAAAACCGTAACTTTGCCCACAAATACAAGCTAAATGCATATCACCAGTAACCAGAAATGCATTCTGTTCTTGAGCATGTTCGAATCCACCACCACCATCCCTCTCAACATTGAGACACCATCTAATCGTTTTTACTCTGACGATACATATGTTTTCTATGTTGCTACCGATCACAATTATCTTTGCCAATTACCATGAGTGGTAACTAGCGTTTCGTCTATTTCTATGTTTTAAATGTTCCTGTTCGTTTTATTATAATTAAAATACAAACTCAGTTCTTTCGAGGAATGATAGGCAGCTTCTAACTTCGACAAATGTTAACTCGATTTTAATATCACTCATTGAACTGGTACTACCAATTACCGTACCATTTTTGTTGATACAATCATTGCCTTATAAGCTAATACTCTACCTGTCTCCTATAACGGAAGTTTATTCATCCGACTTGTGTACTCCAGCATTGGATTATTCTGATTCATTGATACTTAGCTGTAACTGGTTATTATATCTCCACACTAATCAACAATGGCCGCTGTCAATTACCCTTGCTGTTAACTAACGTCTCATCTATTTCAGCGTCTCAATTTTTTTAAAGTGTGCTCTGTCTGCCGATGAATAATACGTAGCCGCTCTCTCACAGAAGTTATTTCGATACAAAAAAAAAAAAATGAATTCAACCAATCACCATACCATTTTTATGTTACAATCGCCATCATAAACGGTAACATTGTTCTCTATTCTTCTCTTTGAGAACCCGTCCATCTAAGTTTTGTACTCCCCCACTGAATTATACTGATTATCGTCCGTATATGTGTGTAGGTATCTACGCGTATATTTGTGTATTTGTATGTGTACATGTAAATGTATTTGTATATATATGTACGTGCATGTATATGTATATTAGTATGAATGTATAGATGTTGGTATTTATTTAATGGTATATTGTGTATTCCATTCGGTTCCATGAAGGACAAGCCAGCCGCCTACTAGAGATGAGCTGCGATGTAATCATTAATTTTGGATTTATCAATCCCATGCCCATGAGTTTTTCACTTAAAAATATAGCACATATTGTGAAAACTGCTTTGCAACACGAAGTAGCTACAAATCGGCCGCCGACAGGAGATGTGCTGTCACAAATTCATTTTTATTTCTCGCTTCGCAAATTCAAATGCGGCATTTAAAAAAAAAAATTTGATGTGTTAGACCTAAGTATTGAGAACCCATTGCTAGACGATGGAAATGAAAAGGATTTAATAATAATAATAATAATAATATCTATAATAACCACGTCAAACATTGTTCCTGGATGTATGAAGATATACGAAACACTAAAGATATACAACTTGTACCTAAATTTTACCTGGAATAATGTTTTACATAGCAGATACAAACGTAATATATTCCGATATTGTATTAAATACCCAATACCTTGCATCGAACATGTAAACTGTAAAGAGAACATACAAAACTGAAAGACACTTGCTAAAACTCTCGAGTTATAATTAAGCAAGAAGATCAATTCTCTACCATACCCAAAACACACATTAGAAACCGAGACGAACGAGAAAAAATAGCAGGTAACCAACCATACAACTGACGTGAATAAGATACCAGGACATGCGAGCAACAAACGCTGAAACCTATAGTAAATATTGTGGAATACTTCTACACGAACACGCTACAGTATATGCAAAATCTGATGAAATTACTCTGCAACTCAGGCCAGAACTTGGTTAAATTAACATTTATTTAACTGAAGCAACCACGGCTTTATCGTAACAGAATGTTATACATACATATAAAATACCAAAATGATGCAATGACCGACCAATTACGCCAGAAAAAAATTGTGCTGTATGGAAAATGCAAACCTAAAATATCTTAATTCCTATAACTGTATGAGATAACTATTCAAATTGAAAAAAACACTACAAATTCAACTGATCATTACTATGTATACATAAAACATTATAATAACTTACAATACATCCATATCGTTCAGGTACTCTCGCTATGGGAACATTGTGTCAACGAATCACCGATATATCTGGTTCAAACCTGGATAATGGATTATGGGGTAGATAGATTCTCAAACGCAACTGCTGCATCAACTCAAAATACAAACATCAACTCGCCAACTACCAGAATAATAAGCCATACTTTTCCTATAAATATTATATACATATGGAATAAATAGCGGAAAAAACACAAAACATTGCCTAAATTCAATATCAAGCTGGTACCCCACCAAACAACCTCCGAATGATTCAATTATACCCTCAATTAGATAAGAATACAAACATAAACGTACAGAAAATGTATAGAATTAAAATCCAGACATAAATATATAACGATACATACACTCAAACATAGCAATCATGCCACGGAAAATAACTGATAAGACAAAGAATAGGTATGAGCAAAGTCACCTTATTTGTCAAAGCGCATCCAACTTTTTGCCTAGGGGATCCCTACACCCCACACCTCCAGAAACTTGTTATAACACTATCCCTACCAGAATCAAATAAATATATGTAGTGGAAAATGTTCAAAATATAAACCTTGCCAATGTATATCCGAACGCTATCCGTCCGTCCATCCGTCCGTCTGTCCGTCCGTCCATCCGAATGAGTCACTCGTTAGCGGCCTGACTGACTCCGGTCGTCCGTGTAAATATGAGGCGCAAACTCCCTAAACTGAAAATTAACTATATTTATTCCTATCTAATTCCTTCAGTAGGCCATTTAGGCGACATATATACTACTTATATTTATATACAAACCAAACTTTTTAGGCTGACAGCTAGCCGCAAGCCTGGCACCCAACCCGCGCCGCAGCCCGCCCATACAAAACTGAGTCGACTACGCCCTAACTTTATCCCTTCACTAATCTGCGCTATGTAATCCTTTCTGCTACTCACATCTCGTAGAGTGCATCGTTCAGAAGTTCCTGCAGAGTAGTACCATGATTTTGTTTTGTCTCGAAATTCAAATAATTTAAGTTGTTGCAAGCATTTATTTTTGAAGTTCACTCGTTCAATACTTTACGTGACGTCACGATCGACTCAGTAGATCAGCTGTGGGATTTGTTGTGGACATCCGAGATACCATATCCAAATAGAGTTTAAGTTCACTTGTCCAATCAATAGCTGTAGTTCAAGGTGTCCAGCATTACATGAGACAGGACGTCTTGAAGCAGAAACGACTTTCATTATGCACTGATGCATGTAAGTCTCTCTCTACCTCCAATGATGTATCAGACAAACTAAATTCAATTCAACGCTATAGTAATAGTTCAGAAATTCTACCCACATCAGAAACCCATGTTTTACATAAGTTCAATTCATGTTGGAAAAAGACCAACCAATTTGATGATGAGATCGTCCTTAATCTATAAGTACACGGTCACTGCTGCGAGCCGCGCTACAACACATTGGGAGTACACGGCCACTGCTGCTAGCAGTGTTACAGTACATCGAAAGTACACAGCCACTGCTGTCTGCAGGACTACAATAGATCGAAAGTACACGGTCACTGCTGCCAGCAGTGCTACAGTACACCAGAAGTATACGGCCACTGTTGCCTGCAGTGCTACAGTACATCAGAAGTACGTAACTCCAAATGTTTGTGCTGACATATCAGCATCACGACAGGCCCTCTTTGAACCCGCTCTCTTCTCACTCAACCACCGAAGTCATCATTCGTAACCAATAATTTGATCGCTATCATCCCGGTGGATGACAAAATGTATCTACATGACATCTGTCAACCCTGAATTAGATCTTAAGTTTCTTGATACAATTTTCATATTGAAAAAAGGCCCAACGAAAGTTATAGAAACATAGGTACGGTTATGAAATTTCAGTTTTTAGTTTAAATTTTTATTTAGTCTTCATAATCCTACACTCCCCACAATACCTCAACGTTTGCTTTTACTTAAAAAAAAACATTAATTAATTATTGTAAGTTCACGATTTTCATTGATCACTAGAACTCTTCTCTCTATGTTGAACACTGAATTTCTTTCCTCTGTGTCGATCACTGTATCTCTTATCTCTGTTTCGATCACTGTATCTCTTAACTCTATGTTAATCATTGAACCTCGTATTGTATCTCTTATCTCAATTTCTATTACTAAACCTCGTATCTCAATTTCGATCAATGTATCTCTTATCTCTATGTCATTAACTGAATCTCGTACCTCTGTGCCGATCGCAGTTGTCTCTAATCTCTGTCGATCACTGAATCTCGTGTCTCTGTGTATCACTGTATCTCTAATCTCTATGCCGATCATTGAATCTCGTATCTTTGTGTACATAACTGTTTCTCTAATCTTTATACCGATCGCTGAATTTCGTATCGCTGTGTCGATCACTGTATCGCTAATCTCTTTTTCGATCTCTGAACCTCGTATCTCCATGTCGATCACTGGATCTCTTTTCCCTTTCTCCCAAACTGTTTCCTACACTGGCGCTGAAATTTTTAAAGTCTGATACGCTTGCAAATTGTACAGTGGGAATATTTTTCCCAACTGAGCTAATTCTTTCATTCCTTGGATGAGGTTGCCGGCTTATTATAGTGTCATCACAAATGTATTAGATTGTACGCTGCAATATTTAAGAAATATAGTTTGACATTTTCGAAACCGTGTGGAAACAATTTTGACGAAATGAGTCTGAATTCGTACGTAGTCAATTACCATTTTTCCATATATTATTTTATTGTCAATTGTTAATCATCAATGGCATAGTTCGAATGGACAAATGAAAACACCGTCGCGCTGATCGAGTTTACGAGTCTCGGATGGTGGAATTGTAATTTTGCTTTGATGCAGAAAACAATTCGGCAATATTTTGAACATGTATTTGTTCCAGCTCTATAGCTTCTTTCAAATCAGTTCTCTTTGAGCATTCCAACATTGATGCTCCTTGAGTCTTCAACGATAGAACAACTCAGCGACAGCAACATCTGAATTCTTTCATGCTGGGTTAACTAAGGCTTCAACAATAGAACATTGCAGCACCAGCAATGTCTGAACTCCGCCATGCCTTGCTAGGCGACTCGATCCTGCTATCGACGAGTCCGAATTCGCAGATACGTTCAAGTTTTTAACACTTATTTTAGTTGAGATTATGACAAAAAGGATAGGGTGTGCTGGAAGAATATTTGTGTTCATAATTATATGCCCAGGTAACGCACGCTTCTGACACTTACATTGAGCAATATGATTCGATGTAAATTAATTTAACTTCGTCTTCCTTCGTCTTCGATGACACTACCAAAGATTTTGATTAAGGATTCGAATTATTATCGCTGACTAGCCATACCACTTCAGTGGGAGGAAGATTCCGAGCCTGCCCACAATAATAATATTAGTTTATTATCCTCCCAGGCTTGTAGCATATTAGCAAATAGTAACAGCAGGAATTCATATTAAAAAAACAGAAGAGACTCAATGATTCGCAAAACACTCCAGAAGTATATTGACGTGTTTTTTCATATCCAAATAATTATATTTTGTTACACGTTTCATGGTCTTCATCAATATGCAACGCAATCCTGTCTTTTCCCTTTCGAAGGCCTTCCTGCTTAATTACATCAGTCGAGAGGAGAACTCTACGCTTGCATATTGGTCCCGGAGACTTTTGTAATAAGTTGCGGCTGTCAGGGAAGGGCTTATAATTAAAGCACGTTGGATTAGACGTTAATTGATAGTAATTATTATCGAATATTGTGACATGATATATGAGTTTATTAGCACAATTATTTTGGAATGAGTTAAATTATATCCACTCGCAATTCTTTTAATCTAAAATAATCATTGGGTTACCAGTCTGAGGCACACAGTATATGCAAATGCAATATGGACATAGACATACAGCCGTTTCCCCCTAGATAGGGGGGTGGCTAAGTAAGGCAGACACAGAGGAAGGAGGAGCCCAATTTCCCAGCCACAAGACCACCGTGTGCCTGCCGAGGCTCGACCTCGCGACATGCAGCACCAGAGGCTGACACGGCAGTCGGATACGCTAACCACCCGGCCACGCTAACCACTCGGCCACATTCACTCGAAGCTGAGAGAAGACAAATGCAGTGCTTTTCATATATAAGTTCTTAGTTTCAAAAGTCAATAAAGCACTTTAAATATAATCGAAAAAATATTTCATTGACACTCATCCAAATTATGTGATGAACTGTGAAAGATGACATCCTTTTGGTGTCAATCATTCACAGAAATACACGAGCGAGCTCTTACCACGGAATGAACAGGACGAATACTGAGAGATGAGGAAGCAATAATTTCTATTGACATGAATCCTTCTGGAAGCTCTTTATGTTGCTACTGTGGAACCGCTGTGTTCAAAACAAAGCTGATCAATATTAGATCGCTGCTTAATCGATAGTTTCCCCATTTTTCAGAATTAGGTAATAAAGAAAATATTGTCCTTGAATTTGTTGTACAGTTTAGTATGTATGATACGAAATGAATCTCCTAAATATAAGCTTTCAGTCGATTACAGTTAATATTTCGTAACAATTGTGAAAAGGGTTTTATTGTCCTTATAACCCAGGTACTTATTAATGAAAAACCCGGAGGAATCCCTTGATTCATGAGGAACAAAAAATGTACATATTTCCCATGCCATCCATTTCATTTTCCAAACTCGAATAAAACATGTAAACAAATATTTACTCTACAAAAAGATTGAGAAAAAATGTGAGAAGACATTTGTGTTATTTATGAATTGGCATGCACTTTCATACTATCAATACAATTTCAACTTGAATAAAAGCTTTGAGAACACGTCAACTATGTTAACCGTTCATAAAATTTATCTCCAGTGAACGTATATTTTTCTACGTTCACCCGAGAGGCGCAGGTAGAATAGGTATGTTGCAACATTTACACTGAATCGTGTATCCCACTCTCCACGCCGTTATCTCACGGATCAAACAGTGCTATGACAGATTGCAAGAGTCAACCGTGTTCGATAAATAAAATATTTGTATCTATTTAAAAAAACATTTCGCGGCAGATATGATACAGCTCTTCAGATGTCTTCGCTGTCAATAGGTAGAAAGCTTTATAATCGTTCAATGTGTACGGGCAGGGAAGCTCGATCACCTGCACATTTCAGTTGTGATGGTTGACGTCCATCTATTTCGTTGTACTGTTTTAGTGATCAAAGATATGACTTTTTCCCTTGAAAATAGCTAAAGTCCTCAGAAGCTCATAAATGGAATATTGCCGTGAAGATGTTACCGCTTCATTTACACATAAATCAACTTGTCTTACTTATGACAAATGTGTCATCGGTTGTAAATGAAGAGTAGGAACTTGAAAATATTCAGATGTATCCTTCATTATTTGAAGTTAAACATATACTGGTAGAGTAATGAACGTTCAAATACACATCTAATTTGTATTCGAAAGACTATAATTGCGAAAGTAATCAGTTCAGTAAATCTTTTCTGAAAGAAAGCATTCAGGGATTAGTTTGCGACTTATCACGTACAAATTTGGGAGTCCTCTTATCTGGGCCACTTAGAGAACACTTCTATCTATGCTTTATAATTGACATGTGATTCAGTTATTTCCTTCTTTTTGTAGCATGGCTTTTCCTTTGAACCAACTGCAGCTCACGATATTGAAAACATGTAGCAGATGCCCATCTGCAGAAATCGATTGAAATTTGCATTTATTTCAAACTGATTCGTCATATCACGCCTCCATAAATTGGAAAAAGATCAAACCGATGCGTTTTTTATGATTAGCTATTTAACACATCAATTCATCTGGTCTCTCGAAGTCTGCACTCTGACAGTGTCGTATAATCCTTTCTAAGGTCATGGAATTTCGATGTTACGAGAACGAGCTCATCGTACATTGCTATGAAATTGCCGACTGAAATCGCATCTAGAGAAGGTAAATGAACTCTGAACGATGCAAGCTGTATAAAAAAAGGAAAATAACAATGAAGGGTATTTCTTTATCCGTCATCTTTGCATAGATCCGTTCATGAACGAACGTTCATTGAATTGCTTTTGCCCAAACACTAATTTAGAAAATAGTTCCTTAGAAATATCACTAACGTAAGTGAGAAAATGCAATGTATTCTTCAACAATCGAGCATTTTGGCGTTGAGATTCTTTGTGACACTATGAATTGATGAAAATGTTGAACACTGTGATCCTTGCATAGTGATGCGTGAAATTGATCTTACAATGAACATTTCGAGTGAATTTCAATTCCAAACCATAGTAAGTGAAATCATGATTTTGAAAGGGTACTGCGTGAACTAATGTAAAAATATCAATGAACGATCATTTTGTTCCCCTACGATTACCTTTTTAAATCCGAAAATATGCTCAAATATAATCACAGCGAAGGGGCTAGTTCCCAATACAAAAAAACTGAACTGTTGTGTTTGGGGTTTACCTATCATTTTATTTGTACCCGAAAGTTTTGAAACAGCATATGCTTATTTTAAATTTTGATATTTACCATCTTTTCAGACTGGAATTCTATCAACAAAATCCTGTCAGAATCCAGACTCTACCTATTAATCGTTTAATTGCATTATTCTAAGACAATATTACTTCAATCATGAATTACCTATACGTTTATTATGTTATCTACACATGTACCTTCTTTAGGGGTTTTGTAGAGCCATTTTGTCTATGAAGTTTCGTCGAGTCTTCGTCAACGGAGGTATCTACGTAGCTAACAATTACTCTACACCTAGAGTATCCTTCCTAAAGTCAGGTTAGTATATCTACCCAGAGTTCTACGTAGCTGCCAGTAAACTAGTCTTTTATGTCTTAGTTGTGGTATTTATGGATACAGATGTGCTGTATCCCGGTTGATCTTGAGAACGCGGTTATCCATCAATTGTGCTTGGCACTAAACACGTCTACACCGGGGAACTCATACGTGACAATTAACTGCGTCTTTTGGAGGGTAGACTTGCGTTGCTTCAGGGCACTACACTCACAAGCGGAGAAAAACAGCGCCTCAAATACCAAGCCGGGTTTACTTTACCACTTTACCCATAATCATTGACTTCTGCACCAATTTCTATCTCATACATAAAGATTTACCTTCAATTTTCTTTATTTGTTATTACTTCACAATGTTATGTAGATGTACATTAGTTCTCTTATTACATGCATATGCGGCGATTCAAAGCAAGCAGTACCGGTCAGCCAGCGGAGACAAATCTGGTAGGGGAGGGAGGGGGGGGAGAGGGTGATTCTAACCCACCTACCCCTCAAAAGGCCTGCCCAGCCGCCGCGTCAATTGCCACCACAAACCAACACGACATGTGTATGCCACGGAATGCCTTCTGATGGTGGGAACATGTGGAATGTCCTCCACAATTGTATCCATTCCGGACTGCTTTTATTTTCTGTAATTAACCAGAACTGGAGTAAAATAAACTGATGAAATTCAAAATGAGCAAACTTAGCGTGCCTCAACCGAACCTAATTTACGATAAAGTAATATCAGACGCTCAATATTGTACATATGGTTTGGTTCCATGGAACCGTAGGGAAGATAACCAGGAAATAACACAGCCTGAGGCAACGCTGGGAGAAAATACCCAAGTGAGGCGGTCACGTACTATGTGCCTAGCCAATATTTGCTAATAACAAAGGGATCGCCAGTCAAAGCGTGCCAAAAACAGAAGATGACGCATAAGTCAACGAACATTAAAACTTGAGTTATATCAACCACGTCACTGTCAATTAATGTGACAGTAATAAAGTTATCGCTCACAAACTTGAGCGCGATCACATGTAGCTATTATCAAGTGGGAACGTATGTAAAGTATTATGACACTATTAATGAAGTTTATACGGATGGCAGCAATAGATTTTTAGCCGAAAATGAATTTTACCCTAAGCAATTACTCAATAACCATTTTGATTTGGTCTGTGAATGGTCAGACAGTTGCTCTACGAGGACTGATGACTCGACCGTCAAACAAGCCATGGTAATCTCGCAGAGCAATATTCGTACAATGACATAGCCTTCCTTCTTGTATGAACCAGATTGTTGTTGCATTAGAGGGTCAAAAGAACAGGGTATCCAAAATTGCATTGGACCCTCGGTCCGCATGTAAATTTGGATGCTCAGTCCACTTTCTAGGAGGTAAGTTTTTTTTTTCAATCCTCCATAAAACGAACCTAGGTATCTGGAAAGCTTATCTAAAATTTGCTTTCTTATTTTCCATGTTGCATTGAACTGTTTATATACTATATACACTGAGAAGAAATGGTTGGTGCGCTCACAAATGTCAACTTGATTTTTTCAAAGCAATTGGACTGCCCAACCATTGGTAAAACAAACCCAATACCATTTATCACTGTTCTTGTCCGTGCTCCTCAATAGAATTGTTAACGGTCTAATTTCGCCATTTATGGTGAAAAAGTTCGATGCTACAAGAAAAAAACTCTCAGAACGAAAACACAAATTTTTCATGAATCGAAATTTTCCACAACGACGATCGTTTCACGAATTTGCATGTGTTCTGGGTTGATTTGTCAATCAAGCAGGAACAAAATGTCTGTTATCATTTTGAACACTTTGTCTTCAATTTTCTTGATAGTTGCTTTTAGCAGCTCGTCTGAATTGATCGCCCACTGCAAGCATAAATGCATGAGCCGGAGGGGGATATATCTCGTGACAGCGGGAGGCTGCGGGCAGAATGAACGGGTTGAGAATAGTTGGCCCTGGATAATGTAACCTACTGCCCTGAATAATGTAACTTACTGAAGATCCTTCAGCAAAGAAAGGTTCACATGATATCCTGTTCATGACCCTGCTCTGACAGCACCTGGTCGCCGATTGCTTAACCCGACCAATTAGCTCTTGTAGCTTTCACTTACGGAAAACTCGGGACTCTTGTTTAAGAATAACCGGATGGGCCAACTTAAGCGACTTCTTGACACAACAAATGACCCTGACAAATTGTCTTGTCAAATGTGTTTGAATGATGAATGCCGATAGAAGCCACCCTACTTGAAACACAACATTGTTTTCTTTTTGAGACCCATCAGAATTGAATATCATTAGGTATCATACAATATAGTTGACCCAGGAGAAATGGGACGTAAAACTTTACCAAACTTGCCCCAAAACAGAACGACCACACTCCCCAGGCTGAGGCGACAAAGTGGGCGGCCCGTTCCTGGCATCATGCAGATCACATCGGGCCTCCCAAACGCATGGACATGAATTATGTGGCCCGCCACCGTGAGGTTCATCATCTCTCAAATCTCTTCATTAACTGAAGCTAATTGGCCGTCCAATTAGTGTCAGAGTCTGGTCGTGATTGGTTCCTGCGCCGTTGGTTGACTATCAAAAATATTAATCAGATAATATACCATGAACGTGAGTGAAAATAATTCTTGGAGGGATATAAGTTCGTCGCAAATACAGAACTATCGGTAAAACATTTTAATGCTGAGCACCGATTCAGTTTTATCACAACACAGAATAAGAGCCCCAGTTTTACATATATAAATATACAGGTGGATGAATAACTTTAAACATCTATATAT
>SDVV010027006.1:0-12169 GCA_016164225.1 Gammarus roeselii | reverse complement strand
ATATACAATAAATTTACTGCAGAAAATCCATTACAATTACGTGGTAACTACCGTGATATATACAAAGGGGGGGAGACGGGGAAATTTTACATCAGCTAGGCTGGTGCAGAACACAGCTGTTTAAAGCAAGGGACGGCCGACTCAGAGGAGCTCCTCAACTATCCCGGATGTATGGATTTAGAAGGGGAGTGGGGTGACCTCTAATGCCCTCTGTTTGTACCTCTGTGACCTTCGTTCCTTTGGTATGCAGTACTATTGGTGATATTAAATTTTCAGCTCCCGATTAAGTCAGATATTGGTTTACAGGCGACGTAAAAATAGTTGTATAGTTGTTTCAAAATGTTGGCGAAAAAATCCGAAGTTTTATTTGTGATATTAACATATTACTGTATGTTTCTCCCAATACGCTATACATCAACCTTTTCCGGAGTGAGATATCCTCGGTTATGAGTCAAGATAATACCAATATGAGTCGGTTGTGCTGCAACGTCGCAAATTACTTCCTGCGTGGGATTGAGTGAATGGAAGTGCAAAACAGCCCAATCATAGCAGCTGCTGTCATCCGGATGAAAATGGTTTTACCTTACCGATCGGCTGAGATCCGAAAGTGCGACAGTCTCTACCGCCTCCCTCAAGTCAATAGGCTCGGAATATAACATCCAACATTTAATTTGTGAACACCTAACGTCGAGGCTATATGGAGGCTAGGAAAGATTTAGATGATACGTCCTAGCGTAGAGGAATCTCGTAACCCTATACGGGGCATGCAGTGGCTACCTAAGCCTGACGGTGAGAGTGTACTGATCGGGTGCTTAAGGCTACGCCCATGAGTACTCGATGGTGGTTGGAACCAGTACCAGCCAGTGATATCACATGAAACACATTACTAGTTATGGTGGTAGTAGTAGTAAGAATACTTCTACTAACAGAGTGGTAGCAGTAGTAAGATATCAATGAAAGGCTCCACAACATTTTATGCAAGTCGTTTAAAACTCGTTTTCATACATACATATACATCAATAAATTATTGAAGGGTGACAAAAGTATATTTTGAATGGCAGAAATTTTTCGTGGTGTTAAACCTTCAGTGCATATGCTGTCAGTAAATATTTATAAGTAGATGAATACGTTGCTAAATAATTGAAGGCGTAAAAAAATATACATTATTGTGTCATCGAGTGCCTCAATAAAGATCATTAATATTATTATTGTTATTGTCACACTTTGATTCAGATATGTGAGTAACGGTAGCGGAAGCTTGAACCGATACAAATGTAGCAGAATAATATTCAACGCGTATAGAGTGTAATCCTGGCTTCAATCAAGTTATGACATGCCATCAACATGAAGTGGAAAGTTCGGACAAGGAACTTTTTCTAATCCCAGATTTGCATTATATCGTGTCAAGTTTTAAACGGCAAACAGATCGACTTAGTTTTAATCAAAGCAACAAGATTTTTTCACAAAATAATAACGAAAATACTATACATTCCATGCGTACTCAAGTTTCAATATGAATTTTCCATGGAAGTCTGAAAAATATTCGAGTCATAAATTCAAATGACATATATTTCAAATAACACTTTCAGTGTGTAGCACAACTATTATTTGTCCTCTAAACATTATATTAAATTGTCTCCCCTATGACACTTGCATGATGATCGGGGGACTGTTTTCTATTTATTTGTTACGGTTTGCGATCGTTCAAATGCCGTTTCAATTTTGTGAGTGATGTTAAAGGCTGCAATTGTTCGAATTTGTGGTTTTTATTTCACGAATTACGTCATATCTTGTTCTTTGTTCTAATAGTTCAAATTGTAACCCTTGCAGCGTGTTTGCACAACTCTTTCGACTAGGATTCATGATGTTTACGACCTTCAAGGATCTATTTCGAGCATGGGAGGCTCGTGAAATGCTGTGAAATATCTGATTTCTAGTCATTTTTCGATCGTTCCTGGAAACATTGATGAATTACTTTTTTCGTAGGTGGATTTTAGACAATCTGACAGTTTTTGCGTGCTTGTACGGCGACTTTCTTATAGATTAGTGATGACACGCCATTTTTGTGCGCTTGTGGCAAGTTTAGACGGTACAAAATATTGTCTCTTGTGCATAATTGCTTCTCGTTTACAAACTGTTTTTTAATTTCTAAATTCGAGCTTGTAAATTTTTTTCAGTGGGTGCATCGTGTTTCTTGTAACTTTTCACTACTTGTAGTCGTGTTATTCGATTTTTCACGGCCGTTTTACCCCCTGCATTTGATTTATCGTAAAATTAAAATATTTTAACTTCCGGTAGTTGCAGCGAGATCTTTGCAAATTTATAATGGTGGTTGCGACTATACTAGTGGACTGTGGTCAATCGTGAGTACATATTCGTGTTCAGGAATGTCTTTTCCATACTATTTTCTATATTTTAAAATGCCGACGTGTGTGTTTGTGAAAAACAAACATTTTTTCGCATGTTTTTCTTCACTTATGACTTTTTGGGCAAAGAGTATGCAAAATTCTATGAAGTAGAAATAATGAATGACCAAATCAGCCGTAAAAAGTATTTTTTGCGTTTTTTTGAAAAAAAGGGTTGTAATTTACTTCTGTATCTATGGGTAAGATACAAATTTCCATCATGTAGAGAATTGTTGGGCGTAGAATTTTATCTATGTGATTGGCTCAGATTGGCGATTGGAGCAACAGCAGAGGCCCAATGATGAAATTCGGGGGTCCCGAATTTCGGGGTCCCAAATTTGGGGGGTTGGGGGGTCCCGGCACATGACTGTAAGGATCACGTGCGGGCCTCCATACTATCGTAGTAGAGAGGAATCAGCGAGTAATTCTAATTTTGTTGATCTTTTGAATGTTGAGCAAAAATTCCCGCTTAAATAAGGAAAATGTCGAGTTGTTTGTTGCGAGCTTTTCTGTTGCTCGTAAAATTATATGGCAAGGTAATTGTATTGCAATTTCGATTTTCCGTCATTTTCCCATCTGAAAGTGTCATTTAATATTTTTTTAGAAAAAAAAAACGTTAACGGAAACGCTGATGGCATACCCTTAACCCAGTTGTTGTGGCATGCCTTTGTATGAATAATGTATTTTGTGCATCCAACTAGCTCCCACTGGAGTTTCAGAGAAATTCAAGGAAACGTTGTATGTTTGTTGACGTTCCCTTTTTTTAACTTGAGGCCCGATTGCGGTAAGTAGGAAACGTATGACGACATCCGTGTCTGCGATGAAAATGTGCGCTGTTCTTTTATTTATGCAACAAGCCCCTTTTTTGAGTGTGTAGACCCAGCCGTTTAGGCTGCAGAGGCTGTGATGTGGAAAAAAAGGATAAGGTGAATCGCTGGTTCGGTGTAGACTCGTGATGGAGACAACCTTAACCTGCTCAGCAACTTTAACATGCTCAGCGGCTGTGGGCCCGCGCTTGGTGCACAAAATAGGCCAAATTACGAGATCTGACGAGACTGATGTGTGGCCAAATTAGGAGAGTTGTCGTTGTCCAAGCACTTTGCCAACCATAATCAACCATTAATTTTATCAGGGTAAAGCAGATGCTACGCACCTATTTGTTTAGAACTCCGAAAAGCTTTGTTCAATCAAATCCTTTTTGTATCGTTCTGTCGTAAATTTTGGAAAATAATATGCAACGCGACACATTTTCAGAGTATGTTGGCCAAAACATCCGGGCCGGAATCGGACTTACTAACGAAAATGTTTATTTAGATTCTGCATTATGACAAACAACATTTTGCCGCCAGCTCGGTCGCCCACATCACAGACGGCGACATCACCAGGCCAACCTTCTTCTATCACTCGATCACCGAGACCAATCCCTGGATTCTTTTGGACCTCGAAGAAACGTTCCTCATCAAAAGCGTGCGGATCCTGCCAAGGGCGGAGTACATTGTTGACAGGTTCCTCAACATATCGGTTAGTGTGTGTAAGGAAGCATAAATGCACCGCTTCCCACTTGGATGATAATTCTCCGTCAGACGCTGAGAACGTGTATGTGTTTATGAACATGAATAAATGTATGAACAAGTATGTGTATATGTAAGTAGAGTATATAGGTGCGAAACACCTCTGGAGATAGGTGGTGCGAAACGGCCCTGGAGAGAGGTGGCGCGAAACAGCCCTGTAGATAGGTAGCGCGAAACGTCCCTGGAGATATGTGGCGTGAAACGGCCCTGGAGATAGGGACTACATATATGCTTTGTGAAGGACTTTTGCTTTTGCTTTTTCAAGCACGAAGAATACAACTTGGAGTGGATGAACCATTCGGATATTTGTTTGCTTGAAGATCATGATGACTGTTTCGGGGCCGATGGCGTAGCAGTTTTTTAGGAGCCGGTTGGCAGCGTGTTTCGGAACTTGTTGGGGGGTGCACTGGGATGTCATTTATACGAAAACATAACTTTTTCACACAGAAAAATCGACGTGAGCATTTTGGCAAAACATAAGTAATGATACCGCCATATGCCAGGATAATGTAGGCGTATTCACGGTTTAATCCCGCCATATGGCGGCATATGCCGGCATATGCTGGTATAATGTAGGCGTATTCACGGTCGACGTCGGTATAATGTTGGCATTTACACACATTTTAGTAAAAGGGTTCCCATACACTGCCGAATGCACTAATACCTTCGCAACCTAACCTAACCTATGGAACAGCATCCCTTGCTGTTTAGTACAATATATTTAATATGCATCAGCTTCATGCTATGTTATGTTAGAAGAAGTAATCATCCTATCCTAGACTAACCTAACTAATGTACGGTATTCAGTCAATGTTTTATACGATGCATAATACATATCTCCACTTGACTCAACATTTTGATCTATCCTTTGCAGTATGATACACACATCCAATACTGAACTTGTGAATCATCAAAAAACTAACCTAACCTAACTTATGTACGATGTTCAGTCACTGTTGTATTCAAAGCATAGCAAATATCTCCACTTGACTCTACATTTTTTGTTCTATCCTTTGCAGCTTTGATATCTTACACCTAATTATTTCTACTTCGCATTCAATCTCGACTCATGTATATTACCAGAGAGGTCAGATTTTTCAATCTTAAATGGTATGATTGTTACAAGTAATTCATATTTGTTTCCATCATCTTTCAAATGGGTCTTCATCTCATACTAGGTCTACCACATTTTTTCGTCAATATCTCCTGACACTTCATCCTCTGACGACTTGCACAGTTAATTTGCCTTTTTCTTTCCAATATTTTCTTCATACTTTTCACGATAACAGCGATTCAAATTTCACCACACGTTACTCGTGGATTTATGTTTATTCAATTTTATTTCTTTCTGGCAATGTTTACAGACCCCCATCACCCCATTACTTCCACAACAGAACCCCAGTATCGACTGAGTATTTTTTCTCATCGGACTCTGATTTATCTCTCACCATTCTGTCACACATATACAGGTAACTGAAACAAGGGTAAAGGTATTTTTTCCAATTACAATAAAGCACCCAAAATATTCGAGTAATGAAAATATATTAGTTGTTGATGTTTCATATATTACGACTGTATATGTAATTGTTTTATAAACGTTTGCACTTTATTTCCTATGAATCTATATTTGATCCGCGTTAAGTAGTGGGTTACTGAGAACTCGAGCAGGCTGTCAGTGAAAAAAAAAGCCAAAAAACTCTAACCAAAGAGAATAGGACATGAATTTTTCCCAAAAAAATGTTTCAACAAATCCGGCCAATACATGCTTCAAGCGTCCTCCTACTGCACAGTCTACGAACGTCATCCTACTGCACAGTCTACGAACGTCATCTACTGCACAGTCTATGAACGCCATCTACTGTAAAGTCTATGAACGCCATCTACTGTAAAGTCTATGAACACCATCTACTGCACAGTCTGTGAACGCCATCTACTGCACAGTTTACGAACGTCATCTACTGCACAGTCTATGAACGCCATTACTGCAAAGTCTATGAACGCCATCTACTGCACAGTTTATGAACGCCATTACTGCAAAGTCCATGAACGCCATCTACTGCACAGTCTGTGAACGCCATCTGCTGTAAAGTCTATGAACGCCTATCTACTGCACAGTCTGTGAACGCCATCTACTGCACAGTCTACGAACGTCATCTACTGCACAGTCTATGAACGCCATTACTGCAAAGTCTATGAACGCCATCTACTGCACAGTCTGTGAACGCCATCTACTGCACAGTCTACGAACGTCATCTACTGCACAGTCTATGAATGCCATTACTGCAAAGTCTATGAACGCCATCTACTGCACAGTCTATGAACGCCATCTACTGCACAGTCTACGAATGCCATCTACTGCACAGTCTACGAACTACATCTACTGCACAGACTACGAACGCCATCTACAGCACAGTCTACGAAAGCTATCTACTGCATAGTCTACGAACGCCATCTACACAGTCATCGAACTTAATCTACTGTCCAGCCTATGAACGCCATCTACTGAACAGTCTACGAACGCCATCTACTGTACAGTCTACGAACGCCATCTAGTGCACAGCCTACGCACTTTATCTATTGCACAGCTTATGAACCCCATCTATTGCGAAGCCTACGAACGCCAACTACTGTACAGTCAACAAACGCCATCTACTGCACAGCCTACGCATTTCATCTATTGCATACCTTACGAACTCCACACACTGCACAGCATAAGAATGCCATTTACTGCACAGTCAACACAAGACATTTTATTTCAACATAAGTATAAATTCGAGAAGCATAATTCGTTTTGGAGCTTCATTCAACAAAAGTAACCAAGCTAAAACGAGGAACTGGTAAACAGAATAGTTTAAACAAGTAGCCGGTCATTCGCGTGACGTCACCTGAGCCTCGCTAGAAAGCTTGAAGACAAACCAATGCATTTTATTTTTTTAAATCAATTGGTGACGGTCAAAATTTAATCGTTAACGAGCTACTAGTCCGTAAAAGGGTCAAAACATGTTTACACGTTTCAAAGTATTATCAAAAAGTGCTAAATCAGGTAAAATTACCCCGAATTTTCTTTATTTTTTCCTACCGTTGATACGAATACATAACAAGTCTCCAGCTAAGATTCTTCATGGGAAAATATTTAGAGTTACCAATTAAATTATCCTCCCCGCTAATTTTTTTCATGGGGGAATAATACAGAGAAAGATTATTTTGGAGAACTTAAATATAAAGCAAACGAAGTGTGTTGTAAAGTACTCATTGAACAGTCATCCCCTGCGCATATGCCTTATTTCGCTTTTGTTCTAATTTGTTATCAACCCTGGAGGGAAAGTGTGTGTCTCATGAACGATGATAGACCACTCTTCAGCAACGAATAAACATTAATAGCTAGAACAAAATTGCACTCGTCCTGAATGGCAAAGGTGTGAAAAGCAACATAAATTGAAATAATGATAATAAAAAAATAATTATAATATTAAAAATTATAATAATAATAATAATGATAATAAAATAATAATAATAATAATAACAATAATAATAATAATAATGATAATAACAACTTTATTCAAAACCATCTAGGGCGTAGTAGTACATTTGATACACCCAACTTGATCTACAAGAAATTTGAGTTCTCTGCCAGGAAAAGGCAGACGAGTCCAATCCGGAAACACATTAGAAATAACAATTTCATTCGTATTGAGCACTTACCTTCCTTCCAGAGTGTATAGTATTTCTCTTCAACATCTTGTCATTGGTGACACAGCAAGCGCAGCGTTAGAGCAGATTACAAGGAGATTTTTATCGTTAGGAGTTATTACTCTGGTCATGAGGCCCTGTGTCGCCTAAAGAAGTTTACTTTTTCAATATGATCCGATGCGTTCTCAGCAAATACCCTGCTGGTGGACGTAGATCGCGGAACCTGCATCAGTCGACTAAAGGTGTCATTGCAGCTAACTGCAAGTTTTCTCATATATATATAAGTTGGGTAACAATATGGTCTAACAAGCTTTCTTTTCGATTCCCTGTTCGTATTAGTAGGTAACCAAAAGCATTTTGTCGTCTGGTCTGCTTTGCAATGTGTTTATCATCAGTGCAATCTGCAGAAACAATATGCCCAAAATGTTTACATTTCGTCCATAAAATCAAGTGTGACACCATCTAGGTTAACATCAGTCGAGAAGTGACGCTTAGGACCTTTTGGTCTGATCAACATACAGACAGTTTAAACTGGGTGTCATGCAAAATTGCTTCAAATATCTAGAAGTTTTTGCAAGGCCGAGAGAGTTGGAGCTACTAACAACGTATCATCGGCATAGATAAGTTTATTAATACAACAATTAACAATATGACACTTTACGTTCTGTTAGTCTCAAAGGTAATTCAGATCTTCGGTGTAAACATTATACAGCAATGACGAAAATTGACCTCCTTGATTGATTCCAGTCATATAATGATAGGCAGCTGATATTGGACTACCCCACCGCACAAGAAATTCCTGCTCTCTGTACCAGAACACAAGCAACTCGTCGATGTGAGGAAAAGCTCTTCTCTCAATTTATTTTCTGAACAAAGTCCAGTGATTTATTTGCCATCACAAGATCTAAGATGCCCATTAAGGTAGGAGAGGCTCTACTTCTGGGAATGAGAATGATCAAAAGACATAGATTGCAAACCAATGCAACGTGCGATGAACGAAAATGATTGAGTGATGTTTGTTGCTTATCTGTATACGTGGCGTGAACCATCAAAGAACATTTTAAACAAATCAATTCTCTTGGTCAGAATCGTTAAACACTTGATAATGAGCAACTGCTTTAGCAAGGAAACAAGTCAAAAATCTTGCAACTCAGGCAGCCCAATGAAGCCGCTGCGGTCAGTGCCTATGACTATTAAAAATACTGTACAATCCCTTCCCTTCATCTCTGGAGTAGATGAATGAAATAGTGCCAGGAAAAAACTCACTCCTGTTTTCTCTGCATGTTGTTGGGAGATTGCCCGCCTGACATCGCAGGAAAAAGACTGTTTCGTTGCCCATTCTAGAGAACCATATGGAATTAAATGTAAAAAAAGTCCCTCAAGCATGATACGTAGAACAATCATGTCAAAAAAATTCAGTTCCTCTTTAAGATATAATACCCATCACTGCTTCTGCCTCTGATCCACCAGATCCGCGCTGGTGTGACCCATCTCCCCGGTCCGGACTTCAGCTCGTACTCGGAGATCGTCCTCATCCCCGGGCCTCCCACCAACCCCGTGACGTTCTTCGAGCACACCCTCCAGACCCCGATCTGCGCCCGCTATGTGTCCGTCCAGCGCACTGCGACTTCGGGGGCATCGATTCTCGAAATTGCTGAGCTCGTAGTATCGGCAGTCATGTTCTAATCTCGTTACATTACAAATCAAATTAAAGATAAGTATTTAGGGATTTATCATTTATTTTGGTATAATGACAGGTTGGATAAATCACAGAAATTTCACAGTACACGGATAATAAGAAGCGTGAGCTGTTCTGAAGACAGCATTTGTCACTTAGATATACTTTGTGTTAACTTATTAGTAAGAGTAGAAGATGAATTTACCTTGACATCCCAACAATTAAAAGATGTTGATGGAGGACACTATCCTCAATTGTTCAATGTGTCATGACAATAAAAAAAAACTTACATTAACAATTAATTTGTAGAAAAAAATAGGTAAAATAAATTAGGCTACCTGTCGTTCAAGTGATCATGAAAATATGCTGTTTACACTGACCTTAAATTAGGAAACTGAGAATAAAAAATATCCAACACTTGCTTATATATTACAATCCCCATCAAATATGTGGCAAGCGTATCAAAAATTTAGACACACTATAAGGCTAAAGGTACCGGTGGCTAACCTTAGTTTGAAGGCTGGCCCCGGATCACCCGCTATTAACATGAATTGGGGAAGAACCGGAGAAATGACCTAATTAAGAAGATAACCAGACACAATGCTTTCTTCCCGATGACTTGGGAGGAAAAGACATGTTAACTTGAAGAAGATGTGTTGGTGAACTATGATTTCTGTGATTCATTATATCAGAGGTTTCAACTATTTCAAACACTTTGTGGGCCTCTAATAACGTAACACTTATAAAAATGTTCATTACATCCCAGTGTACTAAGGAGTATTAGTGCGTTATGATAATGATTCGAAATATATATGGTGATATGTAGTGCTCCCCGCACGGCGCTGCCATTAGTTAATTCCTGCAGTAAACGGGCGTAATAATTGAAAAACGTTTCTAGGGACTGAATTTTGTCCAACTCTTCATATAATGCTAAAGACATTTCAAAACTCGTTCTCTAACTGATAGAGGAATATACAAATAGATGATTCATCAACTGTCATGCCTTACCATTTTATTATGATAAGACTGTGTTAACCTCAGAATTATAAAACAGATATATTAAAACCGTTCTTTCTTCAATAAATTTGAATAAAATTGATAAGCCAGCAATAAATTTGTTCCGTGACTCTTTTTATAGATTATTTAGTCACGGATTGATGCATCAGTAATCGTTATTGATTTCATTATCTAATTGCGTAGGGTTTCAAATCGAATCTTGTTGAAAGCTGGAAGGTGAAAACAAGCAAGAGGGACGTCACAGGCGTCCAGCATTAGGCCGATTGTTCTTTAATAATGTCTCATAATTGGAAAATATTTGACCAACCCAAGACCGAGAGCGATGTTACAGCTTCGGCGTATGTGACTGGGGACGGAGGTGTCCTGTTCAATATGACTGTTTGGGTCCCAAAATATAGTTCACTTGTTTTGGATTGGTGAATCACAGAATATGATATGGTTTTGTTGCATGCGAATACAAATTTCCAACGATGAAAATACAAGTTATCTCATGTTAGGTAATATGAGTTTCGAAAAAGTGGGGGTCTGATTCATATATTGACGGATATAGGCAGCAAAACCTGACGGAGTAATGTGTCCACAATGAACCAATGTTACCGAGTATAAAGAGAATATAAATGCACATGTAGATATTATAATTTGTTCAGTGCAGTCGTCGCGAGTGTAATATTACTGAGGTAATGGAAGATAAATTTCACTTAAAATCGGAAAAAAATCTATTCAGGATGAAGAGCGGTGTTACTTAAAACCAATGAAGACTAAGAATCATCTAAGTTGAAGAAGAATAACGATTGCACATGTGGCTAAATGACATCGGCAATGCTATGATCGATTAGCCACAGTAGTAGTGCAAAGGGATGCAAGACGCAATTTTTGGGGGGTCCCAAGAGTACCCCCCTCGGCAAAAGTTGGTTGCGTGTCCGACTTAGTCGCTTTATATCTCTGACATTATACTTGTAGGTTAAGACAATTACTCTTGTGGTCAAGTTAATTACTGTAGGTACAGACAGAGCACCCGGGACGGGTGTGAGGAAGGATAGGGGAGGAGGAAAGGGGAGGAGAGTCAGGCGTCTAAAGGATGCAAGAAGCAATCTTTTTTTGATTCGGTCAATGTATTTGTTCGGAAGTATGTTATTTCTTAGTTTGACCGACTTAGTCGCTTGAACATTGTACTTGTATGTTATTTAGTTCTATTCTGGTCAATTACTTTTGGGGTGGTCAAAACGCAAATGGCACTCGAAGATCTCTTTATCCATCATTGTCACACAAAGATCTTATCTCGAGATATATGGTCCTCTCACAGAATACATACGTGTTTTATTACGGTTTCCTTACAGGCTGCTTACAGTTACGTTTGCTTACGGACGGATTATATAGATGTACGTTATTAGGTCTTGCCAACGCTATGTATGATTGTATTGGTAAATTTGGCACGGCAGGAGGGTATGATATATATTACAGATATTTATTATTGAATGACTCATTTGAATAGAAGCCGTTGTTTATACATGATATTTTATAGTACGATTGATATTAGTTGATTAAATCCACTCGCTTTTTCCAATTAAATGTATATATTTTTCAGAGTTTCATCAGGACACAATGTTAAGAAACGAATAGCTGCAGATACGTTCACGTATTTTTTCAGATGTTTTTTTCTGTAAATAATGAAACAAGAATTACTTATACATACTTAATGGATCAAGAAACACATTTAGGTGAACAATTTTAGGGTTGGTTGCAGCTACGTTCACGCATGTTCGAGATATATTATAGGCAGACAATCAATCAGGATCAATTATATATGA
>SDVV010027005.1:0-12169 GCA_016164225.1 Gammarus roeselii | reverse complement strand
GGTAAACTAAACACTCTATAATAATTTATTTCTTGACGGAGCTCAGTTTGCTGAGTATCAGACACCTGCTATAACACCTGATACATGATCTACATAGTTACTTCCCTCCACATTTCTACATATATGCCCAAAGCTCAACCATTCGCAGTTACCTTCATTACATGATTGTGCGACGCAGGTGTGGTGTCGCTGGTTGACGCCACCCTAAACAGCCTACCCCCCATGCCCCCAACAGTTAGAGCTCCCCACCTTAATGAGAAGAGGACATTAACCCTCGGGTAGTGACACTGTCTATTATTACCCGCATTTCTAACATTGCATTACAGTTCTCTGGGCGCCACTACCCTCGTTATACGTTGCATTACAGTTATCAGAGGCAGTTATATCATTGTGAAATGATAGTGTGGGCCACTGTCCTTGATATATTATTGCTACTGCTGTAGCTCTTACGACTGTTATGAGCGCATTATTATTATTGATGTGTTGGGAATCGATATATTGATCGGGCAGCACGGTCTCGGAAAAAGTGTGTCATGGTTTATGGAAGATATTGACCATGACAGTCTGGTGACTGTCTGCGTGACCTGCTCAGTTTTAGCAGCTGAATGCAGGGCCTGGTCATTGTTGGCGAATGTCTGCATGACCTGCTCAGTTTTAGCATCTGAGTGCAGGGCCTGCTCATTGTAGGCGAATGTCTGCATGATCTGCTCAGTTTTAGCAGCTGAATGCAGGGCCTGCTCATCATTGTTGGCGAATGTCTGCAAGACCTGCTCAGTGTTAGCCGCTGTATGCATGGCCTGCTCATTGTTGGCGATTGTCTGCATGACCTGCTCAGTGTTGGCAGCTGTATGCATGACTTGCTCATTGTTTGCAACTGTATGCATTGCTTGCTAACTGTTGGCGCCTGTCTGCTAGTCTGTTCACCGTTGGCGAAAAACTGCAAGGCTTGACCACTGTTGGCAACTGTCTGCGTGATCTGCTTACTTATGGCGACTGCTTGTGTCTACACAGTCAACATGCACTGTCAATATGCACAGTCAATATGCGCAGTCAATATGTACAGTCAATATGCACAGTCAATATGCACAGTCAATATGCACAGTCAATATGTGAAGTCAATATGCCAGGCCAGTATGCTTGCACGTGCGTGCTTCAGTGCTGCTAAGGAAGTGATAACAAACCCTTGGTAAAGGCTGCTAGTTTCCAACGAAATAATTCCCGTGCTCTGTAGCGGTAATGGTGGGTGGAAACCCATAAAAGTATAAGTAATTGTACGCTCTGAAACTATGGTTGAGGGTTAAATAAATAATAACAGATCAAAGAAGAAGTAATGGTGGAGGCTGAACGCTGATTAATAATAATTATGGCGAAAAGTCGGAACAAACTTTGGGCCTGGCGCCAGCTGTCGTCACGGGTCAGTTAAGTTTAGGTCAGTGATGGAGTTAACCACCACCTGCAGTGGGGGCGGAGCGCTTTCTGGCCACAGGTGAGGCTCCATGCAATGATTATTGCTGAGGCCGTCCTCATAGCAGCATATTGATCGTAGCCGAGCCTGAAGATAATATTTCATCTGTCAATTGAGTGAGTGGTCGTTGAGTTGATGTTTCCACGAGACCAGCGCCTGGCGACCTTTCTTCAATGTTTGAGGAGAACGACCATGGATGAAAAATTCCAACAAGTCGACAAATTTTCAGCGAATTCAACCAGCGGAAGGAACTACGAAGGAACACACAATAAATAACGCTTAAAATAATGAGTCAATCGGTGTTAAGCAGACTCAATGGTCTAGAGAGCTAAAAGAACGAATTATGTCATCCGAAAATATAACATAAATTTTTGCCAATTCCACTAGGCAACAGTTGTGCTCACAACAGCCATGTCAAACCCCGACATCCTACATTGACTCGTATCAAAGTGATGAGACGAAACAACATGACGTGTGTTTGGAAAGGGGAGAAAACTCTCTCGAAGCACAGATGTCAAGGATTATTGTACTCCAACACTATCTCCTGAACTACATCAACAAGGAGTCACACATGTGCGGAGCATGCTTTCTGCTCAGTGCGGGGCATGCTTTCTGCGCAGTGCGGGGCATGCTTCCTGCGCAGTGCGGGGCATGCTTCCTGCGCAGTGCTGGGCATGCTACCTGCGCAGTGCGGGGCATGCTTCCTGCGCAGAGCGGGGCATGCTTCCTGCGCAGTGCGGGGCATGCTTCCTGCGCAGTGCGGGGCATGCTTCCTGCGCAGAGCGGGGCATGCTTCCTGCGCAGTGCGGGGCAAGCTTCCTGCGCAGTGCGGGGCATGCTTCCTGCGCAGTGCGAGGCATGCTTCCTGCGCAGTGCGGGGCATTGCATGCACCTTGATTTTTATCAGGAAATGAGCGCGTACTAACGACGAACACCTGGGCATTAATCCATGCGATGAGGCACTCTGACTGGCACTCGATCAGATGGCAGGGGATTATCTAAAATAATCTCGGTACTTGCTAATCCTTGCATTATTCACGCTGGGCAGCACACAGAAAATTTCCAGAGCTGTAAGTAGTTGAAGTAGTAGAAGTAGTAGGAGTAGTAGAAGTAGTAGGCCTGGGACGGGCTGAAGAGTCCATCTAAGCAGAACTCAAAATTTGAATTTGCAGTACAACTAGCGTCCAAGACAGCCCAGGTGAAATCAAACGAACTAATGGAAAAATGTACCTAGATAATGTACCTAGATGCTGTGTTTAGATACTGTGCCTAGATGCTGTGTTTAGGTACTGTAACTATATATTGTACCAAGATGATATGTTTAGATACTGTATCTAGATGCTGTGTTTCGAGATGATTTGTTCAGTGATGATTTGTTTAGATACTGTAACTAGATACTGCACCTAGATGATGTGTTTAGTTACTGTATCTAGATACTGCACCTAGATGCCGTGTTTAGATACTGTATCTAGATACTGTACCCAGATTCTGTGTTTCGATACTGTTCCTAGGTACTGTACCTAAAGGCTGTGTTTAGATACAGTAACTAGATACTGTACCTAGATGCTGTGTCAAATTACTGTAACTAGATACCGTTCCTATATTCTGTGTTTAGATACTATATCTAGATACTGTACCTAGATACGGTACCTAGATTCTGTGTGTAAATACTGTAACTAGATACTGTACCTATATGCTATGTTTAGAGATGCTCTGTTTAGATACTATAACTAGATACTGTACTTGTATGCTGTGTTTAGTTACTGTGTATAGCTACTGTACTTAGATACTGTGTCGAGATACTGTAACTAGAAACTGTACCTGTATGCTGTGTTTAGTTACTGTATATAGCTACTGTACTTAGATACTGTGTCAAGATACTGTAACTAGAAACTGTACCTGTATGCTGTGTTTAGATACTGTACCTAGATATTAAACCTCGATGCTGTGTTTAGATACTGTAACTAAATTTTGTACCTAGATGCTGTGATAAGAGATGCTTTGTTTAGATACAGTAACTAGATACTGAACCTAGAGGATGTGCTTAGCTACTGTATCTAGATACTGTACCTAGATGTTGTGTTTGGATACCGTAACTAGATACCTGTACCTAGATTTTGTGTTACGATACTGTATCTAGATACTGTACCGAGATTCTGTGTTTAAATACTGTAACAAGATACTGTACCAATATTCTGTGTTTAGGTACTCTATCTAAATACTGTACATAGATGTTGTGTTTAGATACTGTAACTAGATATTGTACCTAGATGCTATGTTCAGAGATGCTCTGTTTAGATACTGTAACTAGTTACTGTACCTAGACGCTGTGTTCAGGTACTGTACCTAGCTACTGTGCTTAGATGTTGTGTTTAGATACTGTAACTAAATACCGTACCTTTATGCTGTGTTTAGATACTGTACCTAGATGCTGAGTTCAGGTACTGGATCTAGATACTGCACCTAGATGCTGTGTTTAGGCACTGTATCTAGATGCCCAACATTGAATACTCAATCACGGAATCAACGTACTCTATACTCTATAATTCTGGCACTACTCTATCATCGTTATGACCAGCCTGTATACTCTTGACCAGCCTGTATACTCTTATATTGTTTTGCATCAAATGACATTCTCGACCATCCAATGAGTGCACTGTAATCTACCGTACTCTCATATACAATGAGTGTGCTGTACTCTACCATACTCTCCTATGCAATCAGTAAACTGTACTCTACTATGCACTCCTCCAAAATGACTACACTGTACTCTACCATACTCTTTCATCGACCAAGTGTACTCTAGCCTACCATACTCTCATATCGAAGGAGTGTACTCTACTCAACCATGCTCTCTTGTAGAATAAACCTAGCTATTATACGGCTATACACAGGCGTAGTCCATCTCACCAATTCAGAGCTCCCTGGACGTAATTTTGGGTCCATTTGCCTGAAATAGTTGATGAATCCACTGTTTTATCAATGCTGCAGAGCATGTTTGTCGAGCTGTTCCGGGGGGAAAGGTTCATATGAATAAATCTCTTTCATATGAATTTTAATAGTATTCAGGTAGGACAGTTGCAAGACGCAAGTACGCAGAATGAGTTGGAACATACAGGTGTTAGGCGTGTCGAATTGATACACCTGAATGCTGCCACCTATTGGCAATGTATCATACTAAACAAAAGTACTGTTTAATTCTTCCCATGTTACTATTTTTGAACCTGACTTGTCATGGGTTTACAATTACAACTCGACATAGCCGACAGGATCTTTCTGATATAAAGTAAGGATCTTCCAGGAGTGTGAATTGTCTTAATGATAATTGAAGACAGCGGCTGCTCGAAATAATCTAACTGTACGACTTCGCAACGCTGCACCCACCGCTGTAACAATCCAAATTGAAATCTTTAACCAACACATGCTCCTGTATTAATTCCAGGGTTTTTTGATCAGTCCGCAAAAAGACGGTGATGACGATCCGCGGCACGTTGGACCTCGTTAAATCACGTTGATGCGCACGATATCCTGATGTCGGCTTCTACAATGTCTAGTGATGGGCGAGGGACAGAGGGGCGCCGCTCCCGTTAGTTCGTTACGCAGACGTTACACGAGAAAAAGGGTAGTAGGGGGAGTGGGGCGGGGGCGGGGATGGGTACTGTGAAGTAGTACCTTTCCTAAAGCGACGGAGCAGATTTTGTACATGGGAAACCTGAGATCATATTTTCTCTGGAGGCAACACGCCTTAAAATGAATGAAGGCGAGCTGGAATGAGTGAAACGGTTGAACTCGTGTAATATGTTTGTGCATGTTACGCTGTTATTGTGCATGTTTGTGCATGTTACGCTGTTATTGTGCATGTTTGTGCATGTTACGCTGTTATTGTGCATGTTACGCTGTTATTGTGCATGTTTGTGCATGTTACGCTGTTATTGTGCATGTTTGTGCATGTTACGCTGTTATTTGCCCAACTTGCACTGTTGCAAACACCATTCATTAGCTCATCTAGAGCATAGTAGCAGTTACATGCAAAAAACTATGAATGCAAAGCGATAACTATTAACAAATTTCACAACTTTTTATTTGGATGAAATCTGGCACATATCAAACAATTGCTCATCGTATCTTTTATATTCGCATGCCCAATTATACAGAAATTCCCGTAGCTTCGATTAATTTTCATCCCATATGACTTGATACTGTTCCTGAAGGTAGGGTCATACACTTGACAGTTCCACCACCTTTCAGCCCACGCACAATTATTTTCATCCTAGGCACATCCTAAAGCCAAAAAAAGGGAAACCCAACCTTTTTTTAACCGAGTTACGCTTCTTCAAAACAATCAGGCCTGCCGGTAACCATAACCAGATTTCTAGACCCCAGCAGCAGCAGGTTTAAGCTAACCGCAGCCTACAGCGCTGTTAAAAAATAATATATTCGCCGGCGACGCTAATATAATAACCCGCCCTAACCAAAATTGTCCTAATAAAGCCTTGGCTGGGGTAATAATGAAGCATGCGGGCGGTGCGTTGCGGTGGGCCATAAAACGGGGGAGAGGCACGTGGACGCCGACATCCCACCAGGGTGTCACGGCACGTGGAGGAGGAGAGGGGGTACTACATGAACGGCGGCGGGCGGGTGTGTCACCGCCCCAGTCTGACATTCTGTGGTGGGGCCCGGGCTCACCATCCACACCACGACTGGTGACACCCACACTACGCATGGTGGGGACGTTGTTTCGAACTCATTAGGACGCAGCGGGAGCAGCGGCACCACGTTTACCACGGGGACTGGGATGGCACAGGGTCCCTTGAACGTTATGGAAGAGGAGTAGTAACACTTCAGTATAAGGACGGGACACTGATTACAGCGTTACTCTACTATTTAAAGAGGATTCCTTTTTCCCTATTTGTTATACAACTACCTAAGCATTCTTTGTAGTTATGTTATTAGTTATTCAACATTTTCTGCTACTGGGAGTTGATGACTCGTTTCTTTGAGCGAAGGATGGCCGGTCATTCTTCTTCTGGGTAGCTTGTTCTGCCACCTTCGTCCAGTCTGTGAAGGGGGTTGTCGCTAACACTACATGGTGAACCGGATAAATTATCACCTGCAGCTAATTATGCTGCTAATTTTATTACAACGATTTATATCGATGGGAGCCTCCGCGTGATCGCTTGTTTGGTGTCACTGATGCCTAAATGGCTGCTTTTTGAAACAGGCATGAAAAACGCATTGCTTCCAGATTTATACAACGATAAAAGAAAATTGGTGTCCTAAAATTCGATTATTGCAAAATGAAATTATACTGGACTTCGTCAAAAAATACCTCTGATCTCCATAGGTTTACCATTATCTCCACTATCTGATGTATAAAGAGTAGAAATCGAAGTATTTACCCAAAAAACACGCACGAAAAGTAAATTAAGTTTCAGCCATCTGCGAAAAACCGTTTTCTCATCTTTGTAAACTGCTTTATTCTAATCAATTGGTTAGTGTTTGCCCAAAAACTGTGACCAATATAAAATATTGGAGATCTGTTATTCAAGATGATGGCTTGTTTAAATATATTAAATACAAATAAACTACCTGAATACCCAAAAAATTCGAGCCTAAAATGACTAGCCTGGATCTGCCACAGAGAGGCAGGGTGGAGCCATGACGTCAGACCACTTGATTCTGACGTCACGTCTGAAATTATCCATTTTATCCTGTAGTGTTAGTGTACCCTCCCTGGTTGTATCCATTATACGATGAAAAATGGCTTTCTGAATCATAGGGCAATGATTCATTTGATCCAAAATACGAGCAACGCGCATTAGAATAATAACAGTGCTTTATCCATGCTAATGAAGACCATTTGAGTTGATGTTTGGACGCTGCCGCTTGCCTCGCGGCCATCAGGGGTTAAACTAGGGGCACGGTGCCGGGAGACACGGTGCCCAGAGACACGGTGCCGGAGACACGGTGTCCGGAGTCACAGCGCCCAGAGACACGGTACCCAGAGACACAGTTCCAACGACACGGTGACAGAGATACGGTGCTGATAGACACGGTGCCAGAGACACGGTGCCCAGGGAAATGGTGCCAGAGACACGGTGCTCATAGACACGGTGCCAGAGACACGGTGCCCTGGGACATGGTGCCCATAGTCACGGTGCCCAGAGACACGGTGTCAGAGACACGGCGCTCAGAGACACGGTGCTCAGAAACACAGTTCAATAAACAAAGTTTCATAGGCACAGTGACAGAGACACGATTCGCAGTGACATGGTGTCAGAGACACGGTGACCAGTAGCACGTTGCCCACAGACACAGTTCCATAGACACGATGACAGAGACACAGTGCTCAGAGATACGGTGCTCAGAGACAGTGCGACAGAGACACAGCGCTCAGTTACACTGTTCCATAGACACGGTGCTCAGAGAAACGGTGCCAGAGACACGGTGCCCATGGACAAGGTGCCCAGAGACACAGTTCCATGGACACGGTTCAGAGACACGGTGCTCAGAGACACGGTGCCCAGAGACACGGCACCCTAAGACACGGTGCACAGAGACACGGTGCAGGGACACGGCGCCCAGACACACGGACGTCAGAGACACGGTGCCCAGGGACATGGGGCCTATAGTCAAGGTGCCCAGAGACACAGTTCCCTAGACACGGTGACAGATACACGGTGCCCCGCGACACTATGACAAAGACACGTTGCCCAGAGACACAGTTCCATAGACACGGTTCAGAGACACGGTGCACAGAGACACGGTGTAGGGACATGGCGCCCAGAGACACGGACACCAGAGACACATTGCCCAGAGACACAGTTCCATAGACACGGTTCAGAGACACGGTGCTCAGAGACACGGTGCAGGGACACGGCGCCCAGCGACACGGATGCCAGAGACACGGTGCCCAGAGATACAATACCCAGAGGCACAGTTCCAGGAGACATGTACACTGCTCGAATATGCGAGTCAGAGACACAGTGGCCGGCAAAACAGTGTTTGCAAAACCGTGCTCTGAGACAGTGCCGGAGATGCAGTGCTCGAGTACACAGTGCCTTGAGACTTGATACACTATGACAGTCTCCTATTACACAGTCCTCTAATACACAGCCCCTATGACACAATACTTTATGACACAGTCCCCTATGTCACAGTTAATTGTGACACAGTCTCCCAAACCAGGGACAGTCTCCTATGGCACAGTCCCCTATGACACATTCCCCTATGACGCAGTCTCCATTGACACAGTCCCTTATGACACAGTTCCTTTGACACAGTACCCTATGGCGCAGTCCCCTATAGCACAGTCTCCTGTGACACATGTAGTCCCATATGACACAGTCCCCTATGAAATAGTCCGTTGTGACACAGTCTCCTATAATACACAGTCTTTTATGACACCGGACATTCACGCCGACTGTACGCATGCGGAGTCGCTTAGTTTCATGGAACATATCAATCAAATTGAGCTCATAGAGTTTGTATAAGTCCTATATTAGCGTGGAATGTGTAGTACAGGAGTGATGGACATTACCGTTGATTGTGTGCTCAGATCAAACACCATCGGCATTGCACAAATTAAATAGAGTGCACCAACAAAACCTTTCCATTGAGGTATATTTTGACCCTTGTTTTCGAGGTAAATGGTGTCGAGCAGTGGATTGGCAGGGATTTAGAGGAAACGTTGTGTTGCTTCACCGTCAAACTCCGGCTGTTGGCCGGAATTTCGAATTTTTGGAAATTGTTGTACAAAACATTCTATTGTCTGATGCCAATATATCATCAAGATATAGTTCTTATTTATTTCCACTTTAACTTACTTTGATAGCTGTTTGGCCGTAACGTTTTCCAGAAAGTCATGTGCTTATGTTCAGCAATGAAAGTAAGCTGTTCACGCTACTGTTCACGCTACTGCTCACGCTACTGTTCATGCTACTGTTCACGTTATTGTTCACGCTACTGTTCACGCTATTGTTCACGCTACTGTTCATGCTACAGTTCATGCTACTGTTCATGCTACTATTCACGCTACTGTTCACGCTACTGTTCACGCTACTGTACATGCTACTGTTCACGCTGCTGTTCACGCTACAGTTCATGCTACTGTTCATGCTACTGTTCACGCTACTGTTCACGCTACTGTTCACGTTACTGTTCATGCTACTTTTCATGCTGCTGTTCACGCTACTGCTCACGCTACTGTTCACGCTACTGTCCATGCTACTGTTCATGCTACTATTCACGCTACTGTTTACGCTACTGTTCACGCTATTGTTCACGCTATTGTTCATGCTACTGCTCACGCTATTGTTCACGCTACTGTTCATGCTACTGTTCACGCTGCTGTTCACGCTACAGTTCATGCTACTGTTCATGCTACTGTTCATGCTACTGTTCACGCTACTGCTCACGCTACTGTTCACGCTACTGTTCACGCTATTGTTCACGCTATTGTTCATGCTACTGCTCACGCTATTGTTCACGCTACTGCTCACGCTATTGTTCACGCTATTGTTCATGCTACTGTCCACGCTACTGTTCACGCTACTGTTCATGCTACTGTTCACGCTACTGCTCACGCTACTGTTCACGCTACTGTTCACGCTACTGTTCACGTTACTGTTCATGCTACTGTTCACGCTGCTGTTCACGCTACTGCTCACGCTACTGTTCACGCTACTGCTCACGCTACTGTTCACGCTACTTTTCACGCTACTGTTCATGCTACTGTTCATGCTACTGTTCATGCTACTATTCACGCTACTGTTCACGCTATTGTTCACGCTATTGTTCCTGCTACTGTCCACGCTACTGTTCACGCTACTGTTCATGCTACTGTTCACGCTACTGATCACGCTACTGTTCATTCTACTATTCACGCTACTGTTTACGCTACTGTTCACGCACGGTCCAATTCACTCAGTTACACGTTTTGATGAACTCTAGGTCACCTGATCCGACTTGATGGACTTACTTACCATTATACGTAATTGGATTTAAAAGGTGTGTATACCATTCCGTTTGTGTAAGAATTTAGTTTCAGACGTATTTCATATAACAGAACATTTTTGAAGGGGGACGCTTTAATAGAACTTGTATTTACAAGTGTTTCAGCACCATATAACGGTCATAGTGGTTGTGATACGTCAATATAAAAAGGTGGTACGTGTTGTATCCTGGTAAGACGTTAACGCAACCACTTTTACGTCAACGTAGAAAGATAACCCTATAAGCGTTGTGTCAACGTAGAGAGATAACTGTTGAATCTTGAGATATTGTGGCAGAGGATGTTCGCAGAAACGTGGGTTGAAAAATATTTGTGATTATATGTACAATATTAACAAAGTAATAGAATAAGTTAGAAATTTCGTTGAGCAGAAGGGACCGAAAACAATCTCCTGACTTTTCGGGGACGAGGTCTGTTAACACTGACTGGACTTCTAGCTTCCTCTCCTCTCGCTCCTGACCCGTGCTCCCTCACACCTACACATCACGGATACATATGAGTACGCTCGACATTACGTCACTTCCTCTCGCAGTCACGGCCAAGGACGAGCTCGTGTCATTGGATTTGTTATGGTCACTCCTGAGTGTCTTCTCACATTGTCGCTTAAGGCCAAGGACGAGCTCGTGTCATTGTATTTGTTATGGTCAATCCTGAGTGTCTTCTCACATTGTCGCTTACGGCCAAGGACGAGCTCGTGTCATTGGATTTGTTATGGTCACTTCTGAGTGTCTTCTCACATTGTCGCTTACGGCCAATGACGAGCTCGTGTCATTGGATTTGTTATGGTCACTCCTGAGTGTCTTCTCACATTGTCGCTCAAGACTGAACAACATCCAATCAATTTAGATTAGGTTGCTTGCTGCTGGCCTGTTCTCTTATTACAAACTACATTGTCGGATCATACCAACCGAACGAAGCGGAATCCTTGTCTGCGCACGCCTAATCTAAGAAGAACTTATTATTGGCGACCGTCACGTGCCCTCGGTCGTTACACATGTTGAGATGACACTGACATAAGGATGTAACAGTAACAATAATTGTGTTTCGTGAACTTAAAAAGGTAGCCCGATAAGTTTGACGGTCCAGTTATAATATTAGGATATGTCTACAATATGACCAAACGAATAACTACTCATAAGAGGCCCTGAAGCCCTTTTCTAAGAAAAATAAGTCTACATAATACAGGATTAACTGGACATGGAGACATTGGCGATGATCTAAAGAGGGTCAGATTGGAAATGAAAATGGAAGCCGAAAATGGAAGCTTGAAATAAAAGCTCTAAATGAATCCTGGAAATCAACGATGGGAATTAAAGGTGGAAGGTGTGGGAATTATTTCCTTTCCCACAGCACCTTACACACTTAATTTCATTATAATGCACTTATAAGATATTTGACACTGGATTTTCCTTTAATTTAAACAATCGGGCATGTAGCTAATACATCACTTGTATAATGGGAACTTACTTGGATTTGGCGGGAGTTTTCTAACTTCATCGATTGATGGCCACTTCGTGTGGGCTCCCTTTCTTGAATACACTGTCGTCAACGGTCATGGAGTACTAATCAGCTATTGTTACTCTAATTACTACGTCATTCTACCTAGCAGGGTTAGTAACTCTCTAAGCTACAGTAATCTAACTAAGCTAGTCAGTTTTGTCAGATGGTATCCTTGCGTACGATCGCCCACG
>SDVV010027004.1:0-12169 GCA_016164225.1 Gammarus roeselii | reverse complement strand
ATGCATACATGCATACATGCATACATGCATACATGCATACATGCATTAGTAATTGGTCGATTTCTTTGAAATCGTTTTCTTAGGATGAATAAAAGGGTGACATTGATAGAAAACATTCATCAATAAAACCCAACAATGGTAAAAACTACAAACGTTTCGTGCTATTCAACACCACACCATCAATGTTCTGAAAGGTACAAGATGTTCGAAATTACTGAAAGAAATGATACAGAGTATGAAAGAAATGATTTTTATATGTGGATAAACTACGATGTTTGAGGATGCCTTGAGAGTCACTTGTCTAGTTTCGTATTGAAATGAAATATGGTACATTTTGGTGCATATTATTTGTACACTTTTCCTTATGGTAGGGAAATCTTGTCGGCATTTGGACCTAAGTGAGCCTATTTTCTCGCTGTTTCTATGGCGCAGTATAATGGATATCACTTCGCCAATGCTTGAGCTAGCATCAGCTACTGCTTACGAGCAATTGAAGAGCTATTCAATTGCTGTTCCATGTTGATTGTGTTTTATAGACAGTTGAGAATCTGAGGTCGCGCACCGCCGGCTCTCACGCCGTCTCAGGAGTGGTGATCGACGGGGCGTGACATTAGGACGGGCTGGTGTGTGCTTGCGTGTAACTCACGCCGTCTCAGGAGTCGGTGATCAATAGGGCGTGACATGGGGACGGGTTGGTGTGTGCTTGCGTGTAACTCACGCCGTCTCAGGAGTCGGTGATCGATGGGGCGTGACATGAGGACGGGTTGGTGTGTGCTTGCGTGTAACTCACGCCGTCTCAAGAGTCGGCGATCGATGGGGCGTGACATGAGGACGGGTTGGTGTGTGCTTGCGTGTAACTCACGCCGTCTCAGTAGTCGGTGACCGATGGGGCGTGACATGAGGACGGGTTGGTGTGTGCTTGCGTGTAACTCACGCCGTCTCAGGAGTCGGTGATCAATGGGTCGTGACACGAGGACGGGCTGGTGTGTGCTTGCGTATAGCTCACACCGTCTCAGGAGTCGGTGATCGATGGGGCGTGACATGAGGACGGGTTGGTGTGTGCTTGCGTGTAACTCACGCCGTCTCAGGAGTCGGTGATCGATGGGGCGTGACATGAGGACGGGTTGGTGTGTGCTTGCGTGTAACTCACACCGTCTCAGGAGTCGGTGACCGATGGGGCGTGACATGAGGACGGGCTGGTGTGTGCTTGCATATAATGAGGTACGAAATGTCTCGTGACAAAAAGGACGAGCTTTACTGACTCCATTAAAATATTCTTCTTCTCAGGGGCTTGAGTGTGCATGTAGTTAATTGAAAAGGGTAAAATGCGCCACGTTCAATGAAGTTTATATTATTATAAATGACACTGAATCTTCTTGATGCGTGCTGTAGAACATGTTTGATTAGGGTGGGATGGAATAGTTTTCTATCGGGCGACACTTTGTGCTGTTTCACCGCCAACTTGACGTAGTGACTTGCCTACTCTGTATATGTACTACACTTGCCTGCTCTGTATATGTACTACACTTGCCTGCTCTGTATATGTACTACACCTGCGTGCGAATTTGTTTTCTGGAGTCTCAATTTGTCCCTCTCTTTAATCTTCAGCCACGGTCCGCCTGATAAGGATTACCTCACTGCAGTTTGTGAGCATGTCTCGCTCAGTCTCTGTCCCGCTTTCAATTTCTGTGTGCGTTGTCACTTCCCTCTACCCACCACCCACATGGGAGCTATCCCTGTTATGTTACACAAGTGTCTACACACCAATTACAAGCATTGCGACTAATGATACTCGTGGCATCAGCACTTCCTCGTAGCGTTGCTGCTCCCGCCGAGCAATTCCGCTGCGGCCTATTTCTCGACAATGGCAAGTGTTGACGCCGTGGGATGCGTGGTTGCTGGCGTACAGGGAAGCACTTCTACGGAGCTCAGGCGACACGCACTGAGTTGCTCTCTGCGTGAGTATTATTCTGCTGCCGAAAGTGGCTGGGTCTGTTGGACCTTATTCCCACGGCTGCACGAGAGAAACATTCATGAGCTGGGATGAAGCTGTCGAACGTAGGAGGTTGAAGTGGACTGCTCCTGCTCCGGGGAGTATTGTGCCGTGCTGCTCTTTCTGTCTCGTTTACATGCACAAGACGTAGCTTCATTTCATTATCGAGCACTCCATATCCCTTGTTCTAAGTCGCATAACTTGGAGACATACGTCAATCATTTAAACACCATTCACGTCACTGATTGATCTAATAATATCCCTTTGAACCTGCGATGATTCTTTACAACAATGACCGTTCAATTTTTTTTTGTTCACCTGTTTTCTAATATTATGTTCGTCAATCCTAAATTTATTTTAGTTCATCGCGCTGTAAAGAAAGGAAGGTACAAGATAGGTGCTAGTCGCAGTGGCCACTCAATAACCTCTCATTCCATTCATCGTACTTGTGATCGCTGCTGAGTCGTGTCTGTGGAGTAATAATCAATCTCATTATCTATCGCTTTACTTCTATCCTGATGCACCTTACTCATCAGCCTACTATCACCTCTGCTCTGCATGACCCCCTGCTATCTTGTTTACTGCTCCGGACGGGGTTCGAAACCCACTGGTCCGCTTGCCGGGACACTTTTTCCTGTGTTATGGGCGCAGATATTTAGCGTGTTTGTACCTTGAAAATGTGATCGTTATGATTTTATTTTAATGTTATTTTATGATGTCTGTGTGAGCACTTGAGTTCTTCATAAACATGCCGACTGCACCGAGTAAATACGCGCTGATATAGACCCGTAAAAAAGTCTATCTCTGAACTATTTTATAGGTATGCTTGTCTCCAGAAAACAGTCTGCTGGATCGAATACAAGTTATTATTGATGGAGCTCCGTTAAGTGCATGTTCTAAGTAATACGTGACTTATCCGCGATTTATTTGCACAATTCTTGAACTTGACTGTCTATGTATTTTGATTAGTGTGTTGCATTCAAACTTTATCAATACTTGCCCATTTTGTTCGTGTTCTCTCGCCGGGGCTTGTGGCAGGGTCCTGTAATCCAGCGTCTTGGAGGCTTGGTCAAGGAACAGCTTGCAACGAGGAGTCCTGTTGCGGGTCTTCCCATGTTGAGTGGGTGTCCGCATTAAGCTCGGCATCAATATGGTAACCCGTGGGTAACCTTGGGTTACCAGGTTGTCTAAGGAAGTGTGAACCGGGCCAGGGGGGAAACCCAGCAGCCAAAAACACTCGTGTTGAGCAGTAATGGGATCGCGCCTGTGAGTGGGTGGTTCGTAACAGCCTTGTCTGTACAGAGGAACCTTGACCTTTTGACTCTTGTATCATGGTGAAAATTGTATTAATGTTATTTTATAATATCCCGATCCCCTAGAGCACATTTCATTTGTATATGGTAAGCAGAAAGACGCGTTTCATAACACCTACAACGTTCCATGGCCGTTTCTATAAGTCAGTGCTACGGTTGCGGCATATTGGTGATGACTCTTGGTGCACTGGGGATCAGAGCTACAATTGCTCTCCAGGGCAGACGCAAGTACAAACGACATCATTAACAGCAACTAGTACTTAATGCTGTTTTCTAAGCTCCTTAGCTGTGTAGTGGGTGCGAATTACAGGTGTGATGATATTCTAAGATTGAGTTCTCATTTACACCGCAGCTCTGACGTGCCCTCATCTTGTGCGTAACAGAACAGCATTTGAGGATGAATATTTCTTAACTTGTTTGTCGGCAACTCTCAAAACGGGATATCACCTTCTTGTTGCATTCTATCACACTTGACTTTTGGGCAGTTATTACGGCCACCAGAGGGTAAAGCTCTTTTTTTTTAATCCTCCTTCGATAAGTATGAAACGGCATAATAATTCATTACAAGTCTGGATTTTTTTGGTCAGAAACACTTATTTGCCTTCGAAAAAGCGAGACTAGGCCTCTTCCAGTACAACAATTTTTGCCGCGATGTTTCGTTAATCACAAAATTTTGCTTGCAACATAAAATCTTTTTTCTGTACGCTGGTCAGCCTCACTTCATGTTTAACAATTTGCATGCCTCAAAATTTAGAGGATGACAGTCACATCGTTTGATTACTCCAGGTTACAGTTGACGTTGCATTGAGAAGTTGATATGATATTTGCTTATTATTCGGCGAGATGTGTAAGATTTGTGTGTGTCTTGGAACATACTAACAATTGTGACTCATCACCCACCCCGCCTGGACGTGGGCATCATTTCTACCAAAGATGTTCCCAAATTTGTCGACATGTAAAGTATTCGAGATAAACACCAGAAAACTGGTGGACCAACAATACCTGTTTTTTTCGCTTATTGTTTGTTTAGGGTAATTTCGAAAATAAGGCTTTATTTTAGTCTTTTTTTAGTCTCAGTCTGTTGCTTGTATTTTAGACTTGTTTTTTGTGTCTGGTTCTCTGCCACTCTCAATACGAGTATATCAGCCTTCTTGCTGCCTTCTTTCACACTTGACTAATGTAGGAGTTGCGGTGATCCAAAAGATTAGCTCTAAAGGATTTAATCGATATATTTGAAGCAACATGACAACTAATTGCAGGTCAGTGCTATTCTTAATGCCCGGTATATTGCTAGTATAACCAGCCAAGTTGAAGAACATTATTGCTTGTAATTTTTTGAAGCCAAAGCGTTTTCAATTGCGATCATTATATCAAAGACTCTGTATAAACTAAGAACCACCGGGAATTACAATATGATGATTTATGTTACGTCGTTGGTGTGCTCGGAACTCGCTGAAGAATAAATATATCAATGTACCGGTGGTGCCACCTATTTTCCGGTGTCGTCGAATGTTGCACGTCGCCACAAGTTCGGTCCAAACAGAGCAACAGGAGCAGAGGAAAGATGAATTCAATTCAGGAGCGTCATAATAGATTCACATACACTGACCTCGCATCATTGCACGGGTTGAACATGTTAATGAAGATCTGGGCACTTTCGACAATAACAATGGCTCACAGGACTTACCAGCGCCAAGAGAGCGTTCTTCGGTCTCTGTTAGTTTCTGGTGGAAGTGGAATTATTGCATTTAACAGTGATAAGTAAACTTTTCATAGAGAACAATAAAGTCGTTATATTCAATCATTGATTTATGTTCATTTCCATGTTAAATAGTTATTGAGTGGTCGCGTACAGAAGTGTACCACAGCACTGCACAAAACATGGTCATGATCTGATGTCGCAATGCTACTAACACAGGGTGATGCCAACCCTTTGTGTCGAGTCTGAGAAACGCCGTCTAAGTTTTTTTCTGTGAGGAATTCATCTCATCGGTCTTTTCTTACTGATTATACACCCAGTTAAAAAAGAATGGATCAAGGTTAGCCAAACTGAATCCACCTCATTTGGTAGATTCACCACCAAATGAGGTGCGGCAAGGCGCACCTCACACCCTCATACGCTCACACTCTCACAACTTAGCCCTGTTGTGCTTAAGGGTCCGGCCGGTAATCCCGCAACACACAGTCTGGGTCACGAGTGCGGTCCGAGGATCCGTTGTCAGCAGCAGGGCCTGACAGTTATCACTGGTTTACCTTCGCCGCGTCATAATGGCAGAAACCCCGCAACACACACTCTGGGTCAAGAGTGCAGTCCGAGGATCCGTTGTCAGCAGCAGGGCCTGACAGTTATCACTGGTTTACCCCCCCCCCCGCGTCATAATGGCCGTGCCTCTCCACCCACGACCATCCCGACAACGTGATGCCAAGGGCGGAAAAGCACATCAGAGCAGCGTCAATATCAATCATTCTCCACTCACGCCTGTTCATTGCACGCTCTCTCGCTACTTCCACATTCATGTCTCTCCTTCCTAACGCCTGTTTCAACCATGTATCCACACAAACTTCGGTCTACCTTGAGGCCTGCGACCACACGCCCCCGCATTCATCACACTTTTTACCTATCTCCCTTCATCCATCCTCTCCATGTGCCCGAACCATCTCAGAACACGCGAATGCACTCTGTCATCCAACTTCTTTACCATCCCTGTTCTGATTCGAACCACGTCGTTGGTGATCCGGTCTCTCAGCGTTACTCCAGCAATGCTCCTCAAACATTTCATCTCGAAAACATTCAACCTTCTTCTTTCCTCTGCTCTCACTCTCCTAGTCTCAGCTCAGTAGAGCACAGTTGGGACAATAACACCCGCATACAGCCCTCTCATTGCTTCCATCCCCAACGTCCTACAGCTCATGACACCCTTTAGTGCACCAAACACTTCACACCCCTCCTTCACTCGTGCCTTCACTCCAGTTTCCACTAGTTCAGTCATCTCCTCATGGGAGCCCAGATACTTGGAACACTGAACTCCACTAATTTTTCTCGCATCGACAGTTCTCGAGCATCTCATTACTTTACTTTACCCACGTTCACCCGAAGCTTCCTCCTCTCTTCTGAATCCGCAACCAGGGCCGTATTATCCGCAAATAGCAACTGGCTCTACTGCCAACTCTGCCCATTCGCTTCCATCAGTTCCAAGCCACGACCTAGCACACTCGCGTTCACCTCCCTGACCACTCCATCCATTTTGAGGTTGCACAGCCAGGGAGACATCACGCAGCTTTGTCTCAGTCTCACTTTTACTCTAAACCAATCACTCACCTCGCTTCCCACTCTGACACATGCTCGGCTGCCAACATAGAAACTCTGCACTGCTTTCAACAGATGTGCGCCCACTCCATACAAACGCAACACCCTCCTCAGCGCTTCCTCGTCAATCCTGTCGTATTCCTTCTCCAGATCTATGAAGGCCTAGAACACATCCTTACCTTTTGCAAGGTACTTCTCACAGACCTGTCACACTGCAAAAATCGGATCGGCACACCTTCTACCACTCCCAAAGCCACACTGTTCCTCACCAATTGCACAGTCCGTACAGTCACTAATCCTTTTAATCAGCACTCTCCCGTACAACTTACCAACCACACATAACATAATGATACCTGTCGATTGCAGCATTTATTTATATCTCCTTTGCCCTTATTTAGCGGAACAATGCAGGCACTGCGGCACTCAATCGGTACCACGCCTGCCACAAAACACAAGTTCAGTAACCTCACCAACTATTCGACAATCGTTACTCCACCCTTCTCCAGGCACTCGGCCGCAACGTCGTCCAAACCAGGGGTTTTCCCTGCTTCCATCACCTCCGCTGCCTTCTGCACCTCTTCCCTGGCAATCACCGCCACAAGTCTTTCTCCCAAAACTGGCATCCGAGCACCACCACCCACAGCAACAATGTCAGCCTCTCTGTCATCCTCGATATTCAACAACTTGTCAAAATACTCGCACCCCACCTCTTCCGTACACCACCACTTAACAACAACAACTGGCCGTTTTCATCTTTCACCACTTCCTCCTTTCCGGTCTCCCCCTTTTTCACCCTCTTCATCTCTTTTCCAAGACATCTTATGTTCTCAAAATTCTGGCACAATCGTCTGCCCCACCTGGCATCAGCGTCCCTTTTGGCTCTCCTCACCACCCGCTTCACCTCGTTTCTCCTCTCTTTGTAGCTTTCACAAGTCACCACCAACTTCACCTGCAACCACTCCTCACACGCACATCTTTTCCGTGCCACCGCCAGTGTGACCTCCTCGTTCCACCACTCGCAGCCTTTCCTCCTGCACCCGCCCACACGGCGCACACCACACACCTTCTTCGCACATCTCAGCAACGCATCCCTTGACGTCTTCCATTCTTCCTCCACATCTCTCAGGCCCTGTCCTCTCACGTTGTCATATTCTTCCCTCAACGCCTGCTGGAACTCCTCGGCTCTACTTCTTACATTCAGTCCACTCACTTTCACTATCTCTCTTCCTCCTCCCACTCGTTTGTTGTCCTTCCACATCTGCTCCACTCTTAATCTACCCTCCACCAACAGATGGTCAGACACTCCTCCACCCTCCCTCCGCACATCCAACAGCCTCCCCACCACCCTAGTCGATATCAGCACAAAATCGTCAGCGCTCTTTCAACCACTGCACCACGGGTCATCCTTACCCATGTGTACTCCTGGATATCTCGCTTCTTGAACAAACTGTTCCCGACCACCAACTCCTGATCCATACACAGACCTATCAGGTTTTATCCACTGTCATTTCTACCGGGTACGCCATACCTTCCTATCACATTCTCCACCACTACATCCCAACTCTCGCATTAAGGTCACCCAGTACAACTACATTGAAATGACCTCCATAACTCTTAATACACTCACTCAGGTCAGTCCAGAATTGCTTCCTCTCCTCTTCACTCCTCTCGCCGCCAGGTCTGTGGGCGCTCACTAATGTCCATCTATATAGAGTTCAAGTTGACAAGCAGTCGCACGTTTTTTGTTCATAGCTCTGGAGTTCGAGTGTTTAATTTTTAGTAGTTCAATGGGTTATTACTTTTGAAATTGAGATTCATTCCGGTTCCTCGAGTAAACTGCACCGCAGTATAAGCCTGTCGACCTTATGGTCTGCAATTCCACCATCAGGTACCTTATATACTATAAGAGATCATATAATTTCTACCTATGTCTCATCAACCTGCGCAAATGAGTGGCTGTGAGCAACCTATGGTAAGGAAAACAGCGACTCTAAAATTCCGGTTAAGAAAACTGATTTTGAGAGTTTACGTCATGACAAATCTCATATTAGCCTGTCAATATTTATTATATTTTTTAGCGAAAATATTAGTCCCTCTTGACTGAATTATTTCTCCATCTTAACAAAGTTTTAGATAATATACACAAACTGTTATAACCTAAAACTTAATTCCATGGTGCGATTTCCTTCTAACAAAATAATAATATCTTGTATTCGCATCTTCTGATATCAAACAGCTCTGCATAGGCTTAGTTAGCATTTATTAAGATTACAAGCCCATTATTTGTTTATTTCTTTCTAAATTTATTGTTTTTCTTATAACGAAGAATTTGTAATGTTGACACATAATTTAAAACAAGTTTTAATAGGGCGGTAAAATAGTTTGAACAAAAATTTAAATGTGTTTGAGCGATTTCATGCATAGCTAGCTACGTTCCTCCGACATTTTTTTGTCATGTACCATCACTTGCGATAAATGAGTTCCTTTACGCACATGTAATCTTGCTGTAACTGCTACTGAAAGAAAGGCCTGAGGTTTTCCGAAATTCGTCTGATTCCTCGTATGATGAAGATGCTAATGACCAATCTTGTATTCGTCAACTTTTCACAAACAGAAATTACGTCAGTGTGAATATTTGCATTAGGTGTCTCGACCTTTGCTGCCGACTGTATCTCCTATCATTGATGAGCCAAATCGGCCAAAGTTCTTTCTGGATTTGTTGTTCATATTACAAAGAATTCGTCAGAATTGTCTTGGTAAAGAGGCTCTCAAAATTTTGTTTATTCTTCAAAAAATGGCCGGAATCGTTTTTGTGAGTAGGTTTTTTGTTTGTTTCGATATCTAGCTAATTATTTGTCCCTCTTTCTTTCTGAATTTGTCATTCACTCTCAAAATTGTATTCGGAAGCTCGCTGTGTAAATCGTATGTAACCATTAATGAACTGTAAACTGATGAAATCGGCTACTGGCAAGGGATTCTTTGCAGCGCATTTTGTTCAACTGAAATTTTTGTTCATGTTTCTTTGCTGTTTCACATTATTAGTTCCTTGAAAATTTTCTCATGTGTTTTGCGCTGTAAGAAACATTTGGTAAACCGGACCGAAAGGTTTGTCGTTCCTAATTTTCTGATTTATAACTGATTTGTGTGCTGTTAACACATTTTCAAATTTACAACTGTGCAGTGATAAGGTGGTGAAGCTGTGTAAAACTTGAACATACTCGCCAGACTCGGAAATAATTTCAATCATTTTATGCGAACCTGCGTTCAATTGATTACGGTCCCTTGAGAATTCAGAGTGAGAGCGTTTCTTCGCAGCTCTTCATACCCAATGTGCCTTCAAAATATTGTCATGAATAGAAATCACTGTTTATTGGCCCTAGCATAGCAGCTACTAAGTCTTAAGAATTACTTTTCCTCCGTTAAAAACTGTGTAACAGACCTTTCGATCATATTCCTGTTGATCACCTCCTCATCATTGTTAGCTATCTACTTTGGCAATACCCTCACACGATCCTGCACAATATAAGGTCACGGGTCCCCAAAAATGATTAGCTAGTAAGACGCTCTCTAAGCCCCTCCAACAACAAACCCTCTGAAATGTCCACTTCACTTATATTAAACTTTGAATTAAAGACATGTCGCTCCATAGCCACACCGCCAACAGAAGCGAATCCTCCTGCATATGTTACAGTGGAAAATGCGTTAAATGCGCATGTGCCAAGAATAACAGGACTGCATATCATTCAAAAGCCAAAAATGCAACAGAACCAGCAAGCCTATAAACATAGAGCTGCCGCATTGCCCAAACACTCCAATGGCCAGCGTATATGCCCCAAAACGCGATTAGGAAAAGCCTACCCTCTCCCACAAGGTTGCTCATTCGGCAACAGATACTTGCCCAACGCTGCTGAGCTCTCCATCTCCCACTCCTGTACCTCTGAAACTGAGTCCATAACCCTCACTTCTCCCTCCGAAACAGAGCATATAATCGTCTCCTCAACAGAAAAATCCACAACAGCAAAGCAGGCTCACTGTGAAGCATCAAGCACCAGCACTGGGCAACAGAAAATACCAAGACTCCTAAGTCAATACTCATTGGTGATATCTCCTTGACAACTGTGCTAACGTCTGACCTTTCAGATAGATGCACTTTTGAAAAGATAAATATTAACGACTATGGTGCTCTGTCTAAAATCATTGAAAGCGCAAATCCTTTCAAAAATTACGTTATTGTGCTCACGGACTACGTCGAAAATTAAGTGGTGGTAAAAATAACCTCCGCAATTTTAACGAAAAAACAAAATGCTAAGATGTGCATGCCTGAGCCCCTCAATCTGAAAACAATGGTGCAGAGGCACCGCTTCATGAGTCTATGCCACTCTCTGAAGCTCAGAGTTATTCCACCAGGCAAACGAAGAGATGAATCCACCGACGCCCCCGACGAGCGATTGTTTCATTCGGAGAATGCTAGTTTAAACAAAAGTGGAAGTATTAAATTCTTCAACTCAGTGGGTTGAGGCATCGCCATCCAAATACTATAACAATGTCAGAAACAAGCAATCACTACTCAGGCCTCCTCCCTTCCTCTACTTTCCTCCACCATATGGCCTATGTCTCGTATCATCACCCCAACACACGTCAGCAAAGGACATCTACTCGCAGACAACTCAAATCGGAGCGCCCTCCCGTCACCCCCAAACTAAAAATCACCAATCAGCGACTCCTTATCATCCCCACACAAACAGCTCCCATGGAGCGCCTTTCAACCACACACCCACACTTACATTAACAGGGTTCCATCAGCGCCTCCTTATTGTCCCCCCGCAAACCACGTCCAATTATCGCCTACCCATCAACATCCCCTTATAAACAACTTACAATCGGCACCCGCTTATCATCCACCAGTTACCTTTCCATGTTAATACTGCGCCCTCCTATCCGCCACCTACGTTTCTCATACCACTCCAACACACCAACTGCTATCCTTTGTTCTCTTACCCTGCTCCTCCACTCTACACTATTCATGAAAATCTGTCCAAATATGCATGCATCACAGCCCCAACCCCCCAACTTTCGCTACCATTCCCTAACCTCTGCCCTAACACCATCTTTACCCATCCCGCAAACCACTCCCATATATTTCCCCACCGCCACCCATTCCTCCCCATGCAATCAGCCTGCAATCAGCGCTTCCTCATCATCCCCGTTTCAAAAGCTCCTATTCAGCGCTCTCTCATCATCCCAATTGCATTACCTTCCAAACAGCGCTCACTCTTTTTAACCTTGCCTAAAGCTCCCAGTCAGCACCTCCTCATTATTATCATTCCCAGACTTGGAGCTCCATACCGCCGGCGTCTCATCATCCCATACCATCAGCTTCCGTTCAACCTCTCTTCATAGTCTCCACAACAAACCCCCCCTTGAACGCTTTCTCGTGATCTCGGAGAAAGGGGCACACAATCTGTACCTCCTCATCCTCTCTACAACAACACCGCCCAGTCAGCATCTTTTCATCACTATTACTTCGACGGCCACGTGTCAGCGTCCACTCATCAC
>SDVV010027003.1:0-12169 GCA_016164225.1 Gammarus roeselii | reverse complement strand
TGTTCTTGGCAGATGGAGTCTTGGTCTCCGGTGTTCTGGAGGGGATGCTGGTCCCTCCCGAATGGAGTTTCTTCCGACTCCCCATCGGCCCCCTGGTTCGAGCCAGGGGCCAGGGAGTTGACTTTAGAGGCCTCTTGACTGGCTTTACCGAGTTTACTTTAATTTAGATTAATATAGATAATGCAAGCAAACGTGCGGTTTAAGGTCCCAGCACAAACTAGGGACCAGCCTGTACTATATAGAGGGTTCTCAGTTATTATGTGGCACGGGAGCGTTAAGACACAAATTCCAAGGTACGCCTTGCCGTCGGCCACCCCCCTTTCTGGGGGATGCGGCCTAGTGTCTGTATCTGTTGTTAGACCAACTCCAACTGTGTTTAAACCCACTGTGACTGCGTTTAAACTGCTCCGAATCTAAGCTTAACCTACTCGTAATCTACGCTGCACCTACTTCACCACTCTTCGACCGCAGTACGGGGAGTCTGCATTAACTTTGCGTTGTGACTCCGGTGGAACATGGAAGCAAATACAAATACAGATTCTGGAATCTAACATTAGACAGGCATTTGTCCGAGAAGAACACTTGGTTTCCATTTTTTTGACGTGGAAAAAGCATACGGTACTACCTGGAAATAGGGCATCATGAAGGATCTCCACCAGAAAGGGCTGAGAGGCCGCTTACCACATTATATCCACCAATTCCTGCAAAATCGCACCTTCATTGTTAAGGTCGGCGACACCTTCTTACCATCCTATCCGCAAGAAATGGGCGTCCCCCTAGGAAGCGTCCTCAGCGTCACTCTTTTTATACTCAAAATTGACCAGATAGCAGACATTCTCCCTCGCGACGGAAGATTGCTGTCATCACTATACGTGGACGACTTACAAATAAGCTACAAGCACCCTAGCCTCTTGACAATTCAACAGGAACTCCAGAAATGTCTAAACCTAGTCTAGAACTGGGCCTCCTTAAACGGATTCAGATTCTCGTCCTCAAAACGAAAAGCATGCACTTTAAACTCGTGCCCGGCTTACACTTAAAACCAGCCCTAAAGTTAAACAACACTCCGCTAGTATACGAAGAATCAATAAAATTCCTCGGTCTTGTGTGGGACCCTAAACTCACATGGCGACCTCATATTGCAGCCCTGGAGACTCGCTGCAAAAAAGCAATCTGATTCATCCTCTCTGTAATATCCTTGAAATTCGGAGCCGGTATGGACACCGGCATGACGTTATTCAGAATATTAATACGCTCGCGCATCGACTATGGAGCGATTGTTTACGGTTCGGCAGCAAAAACCACCATCGGACCTCTCTCCATCATAGTAAATAACGCCCTGCGTATCACAACCGGTGCGTTCCGGTCCACACCCATCGAATCCCTGAACGTGCTTGCTAACGAGCTTCCTCTTCCGCTCCGGAGAGACAAACTCTCACTACAGTACTATTTCAAGACAAGGAGCTACATCAATAGCTCAGCACTGAGTGACGTCACCAACATTCTTGATAAACGCCTCTTTGCGGCTAAGAAGAACATATGCCACCCTTTTCTCTACGCGCGGATAACTTACTGACCTCGCTGAACATCAGACGCGAAGCAATCGAGCCTTCATTCTCCTATCGAACAATTCAAATCCACACACCAACGTGGATGATCAGCCCACCACTGGTCAACCTAAATTTGCAGACGTACCCCATAGCAACAAACCCAACCATCACGTACCGCCGAAAATTCTCACGACTACTTGATGAACAGTACTCTGAGCACCGCCATACATACACTGACGGCTCGAAAACATCGGACGGAGTGGCAGCCACCGCCATAGGCGAAGGGACCTCGCGTTCGGCCACCCTACCCCAAGAGGCCTCTATATTCTCTGCAGAGCTACAGGCATTCGAACTGGCCATCTCCATTACGAAAAGCGACCGCCACCCTTAAAAGTGTTATATTTAGACAGTTTGTGTGTTCTCACCCAGCTGAAAACTCTGCTCTTTGATCACCCTGCCCTTAGAAAAAGGTAGCACGACCTATTCACAACGACCGAGGCGGGCCAGGCGGTCGAGTTCTGCTGGATCCCTGGACACGCGGGAATAAGAGGAAACTAACGCGCAGATTCCCTCGCTAAACGGGTGTCTACCCAGCAAGAACAATTCATTTCTATACATTACCGATACTATTCCCAGTCATCAACTCACGTATAACATCACGATGGAACGACTCTTGGCAACAAAGTGGACAAAAGATGCTTGCAGTTAAACCATCCGTGGGAGAATGGGACACCAGGTTTTCTAATAGTAGAGACCAAGTGTTCATTAATCGTTTATCCACGGGACACACGTGGATAACTCACAACCACCTTATGGAAGTAAACATGGGACCGGACGCACCACCATGCCCATGTTGCCACCAAATGGCAATCAGAGGGGAAATACTTACTTGTTGACTGTGATTCACTCGCAGTAGCCCGACGAGCCTTCTTGAACCCCCCATGCAACCTGCAACGCCTGCTCACAGAAGCGGAACACCGGAAAAATCTGATCGCTTTCGGAAAACACACGGGCATGTATGAGGCAGTGTAGGGGTAGTGAGGTCTGTATCATCTCTGATCCCGAACTCTCTGTCCTCCCTGCGTATTAATCAAGACTTTTTACTGTAACTTCGTGCACGAAGCTGTGCAGAATCAACGGATCGTCGTGCGCTGAGGAGGAGCACTCAGTGACTACACGTTGAGCGGTGGAGAACGGAGGGGGCTACTACCACTCCTCTACGTAAAACCTACTGAGTCTGCAATGAACCTGCTCAGCATAAATGTCAAACTTACTTTGTATCTTTGTTTAGTATACTTTATACTTGCGCTAGGCCTACTCTGTACCCGCGTTAAATTTACTCTGTACTAACGTTAAATTTAATTCGTATCTGTCAAATTTTCTTTGTAGCTACGTCAAATTTACTTTGTACCCATGTCAAATTTATTTTATATTACATTGTACCTGCGTTAGACCTACTCTGTACCTGCGTTAAACCTAGTGGGTCTACGTTGAACCTACACTTAATCTACGCTGCACCTACCTTGCCACTCTTCAATCGCCCTACGGGGTGTCGGTATTAACTTCGCGTTGGGACTCCGGTGAAAAAAAAATCAAACTACTACTACTATAGATTTGCGCCATTGATCGGGAAAAAATGAGTTTGAATACAGAGTGTTGAACACTTAATAAGTGCTCACGGGCGCCATCTGGGAGAAATGTGATCATGTTGATGTGTACCCGGTGCGGCCCAGGTGAAGTTTCACGTGTATGGTCTAGAGCGCTCTGCAGTTCGTGAAGGGAGAATGGTTTTTGTTCGTCTCTTCGTTTCTAGAAGTAAAGTCAATTTATTTTTATTTATTTATTTATTATTTGCTTCAATGTTACACCGGAGTCCCAACGCGAAGTTAATGCAGACTCCCCGTAGGGCGGTAAGTAAAGTCAAGATGTTCACTTTCTCACAAGTCCTTCTCCCGTTGGAAAACAGCCGTGTAGTTTGTAGATTGCGAAATCTGGCTAAACGTCCGAACTAGTTTATTTACGATTTCCGCGTGGGAAGAACAAGTTGTGCCTCCGTCAGAAAGGATGTTAATAGGTCGTTCGGGTTTTCCCTGAATACGTCGAATTTATACCCACACCTGGGAGAGGAGTATTTCGATTAATAGTATCGATTAATTGAGCCGAGCTTTCACGTTTCTTCTCCACTAGAAGTTTTCGATACACAGCAGATGCCCTTTCCTACGCTACTCGAATCCTGGGGTACCGTGCGCGTCGGTTGGCATGGTATAGCTTTTCACGTTTATCTCTTGCTTCTTGTACCTCTCAGCACCACCATGGTTTCGGAGAGAAGGTTGAAGATGTATATTGGGGATTGCTTGCCTCGGCTGCGGCTTGAAACTTTTCGTATAGTTGGGCGACGATTACGTGTTTCGAAATGTTTTCGGGGATGTTGTCCATATCACTCCACGCGATGTGTGCTGAGTATTCCACCCAGCTGGCTTTCCGGTAGTTGAAACGAAGTTTTTGTGGGGCAGGGTTTCTTGGTTGGTTGGTAAGAAGCGATATGATGACTGGGTTATGGTCGCTGTCGTGTGTTGAAGGCAAAACTTCCTGAACGAGTTGGGGTGCCAGAGTGGGGGAGCATAAGGATAAATCGATGGTAGTTTCACTTTCGGGGGTGATTCAAGTGGGTTGTCCGTCGTTGAGAAGGACCAGGTTGTGAGTGTTTATGGTGTTAGCCATTATCACTCCCCTGGGGTCTGTTCTCATGCATCCCCATGTTTCATGGTAGCTGTTGAAGTCTCCAAGGAGGAGCACTGGTGAGGGCAGATGGCTTGCAATTCGGTCAATAGTGTTTCAGAGAGGTCATGGCTTCTTGAGGAGTAGATGGATACCACTGTAATTGGCCTTGAGACTCGTATCTTTACGGCGATAGCTTGGAGTTCTGTCCTCAGGGGAAGGCGGAGGTGAGGTACACTTTGGTGGATCAGAAGTGCCACTCCGCCGTGAGCAGTCACGTTGGTGTGGCCTTCGCGTCGGTGTATGATATATTGGGGGATTCTGAGGGTAGCGGTCTCTCGGAGTTTGATCTCTAGGAGGCCAATCACCAAAGGGTTGATTGATTGATTTGGGCCTGATTTCCACCAGAGCCTCAACGTGAGTCATAATAGGCTCCCCCGTAGGGCGCGGCCTTTGGTGGAAGGTGGTCGTCTGCTGTGGTTGCTGCGGTCGCAGCTGCGAGTGCTCTTGTGGGAAGACGAGGGTGTGTGCTCTTTGTGTTTGCTTTGTGAGCGAGTGCGCTCTTTTTCTGCGGTAGCTTTTTTTATCTGTTTGTGGTTGTGTGGAGTGCGTGGTATTTGGGCCAGGTAAGACGAATGGCTGTGCAGAAGTCTTGCGTATGAGCTCTTCGAGATGAGCGCTGTCAGCGAGGCCGTGATCGTTCTCGCTGTTGGCGTGTTCGTGAGTCGGGTTTGTTAACGGGGATCGTGTCCCTTGCGGTGGTTTTCCACGAATGGGGCCGCATTTGAGACAGGTTGAGGTAGTTCTGAGTTTTGGTCCTGGCGGGCCCTGATTTGAGAGTTGTTACTGATCTTTTTGCTCAGTGGCGGCTGGGTATCGGAGGTTTCTTGATCTCTTTGCCTTTTCGTTTTTTATAGTAGTGAGCCTTGCTGCGTGGTCGACTGCGGGGGATGCATCCATGTCATCGTCCTCCTGGTCTCTGCATAAATAATTTCTATAACTGCGCGTCGCTGGTTGGAGGCGGTCGCTGGTCTGAGTGAGGAAGCACTGCACCCAGATATAAGTTTTGGGGTCTTGTTACGATGTTGTTCTGATGATTTTTGGATGTCGTCGGGGGAGTTTGTTTGGATTGTCGATTTGACTGCTTTGATATAATTGAGGCAGTTTGGGTTATCGTCTTTCCAGATTTGGATGGCTTGTTTTCGTGTAACTCTGCGTTAGTGTTGTGTGATTGTTATTTATTTCTGGTCCATGTGTACTGGGCAGTCGCGGTCGCCTGCCTCATGGAAGCATGAGCAGTGGTAGCATTTAGGGTGGCGGACTGTGCAGTCTTTTCTGTCGTGCTCGCCAACGCACTTCTTGCTACGTTGGGGTAAATGTGGCTGTTAGTATAAGATAACGTGGCCGTATTCAAGGAATTTTTTGCAGTGGGGGCCGTGTTTCAACTGGGTAGATTTTGGTTCTTCCTTGTTCACTCGGGATTACTATTAATTCCGGTGAGTAGTGTCCCGGGAAGATAATTTGGTATGCAGTAGAAGTTGCGTTACGTGATTTTATCCATGTTGCTTGACGGATTTTGGTACCTTCGTAGTCTTCAGCTAGACCTTCAGCGAAAGCACCGAGGTCTGTTGTAGGCGTGTAATGTAAGGTGTATATAATTAGTTTGGTATTGTTGAAAGACTGATGTATTTCAACTGTAGCTTTGTTTTTTTACGAGAGTAATTTGATTTGATTTAAGCTTCATTTCTACCAGAGCCTCAACGTGTCATAATAGGGTTCCTCGTAGGGCGCGACCGTCGTTGATTCAGGTAAGTTCGCACGGCCTCGCGTTCGAAAATATTATCCATGTCAAGATGAAGTCTGTACATATTTCAATTGTGGCATATCCGCGTACTAGCGCGTACGAGAGAGTAAAGAGTTAACGCGTATCTTAGTAAAATGGGTTATTTCTGTGCGTAATCGGATGGAGAGACCAATTCACTTAAGGTGTTTAGCGTTTGGACAGCTTGGTATAATCCGGTGTGTTTTCCGAAAGCGAGAAGCTTTTAAAGGTAGGTTGGGTCCGTGAGTAGGCTTTGTAGGTTGCACGGAGGATTTAGGAACGTTCGTCGGGCTGTCACGAGTGCGTTGCACTCCATCAGTAAGTGTTTCACGCTGATAGCCACTTGGTGGCAACAGGGGCAAGGTAGAGCGTTTGGTCCAATGTCGACACCCATGAGGTGGTTGTGAGTTATCGTGTGTTCCGTGCACAAGCAGTTGATGGACACTTGGTCTTTTCAGTTGCTGAACTTTGTTTCACATACTCCGACTGAGGGTTTGACTGAAAGCATGTTTTGTCCACTCTGTTGATTGATTTGGGCTGATTTGGGTCCACTCTGTTGCCACATTTCATCCCATCGGGATGTTATATGGAATTTGATGACAGGGAACCAGTCCCGGTAATGTATTGCGAAATATTGTTCTTGATGAGTAGATGCCAGTTTAGTAAGCGTTTCCTCTTATTCCCTCGTGCCCGGGGATCCAGCAGAATTCCACTGCCTGACCCGTCTCGGTCATCACTCAGAGATCGTGCTGCATTTTACGTAGAACTGGATGGTCGTAGTGCAGTGTTTTAAGCTGGGTGAGGACAGTCAGACTGTCTGAGAATACGATGTATTTGGGAAAGCGATGTGTTTTTTTGCATTAGAGAACACGGAGGCCTCTTGTGGGAGGGTGGCCGAGAGTGGGGTGTCCCCGCACACAGCGCGTCTCCCACTCCGTCCGCGGTTTTGGAGCTGCCAGTGTATACGTGGCGGTGCTCTAAATATTCCTCGAGAAGTCTTAGGAATTCCTGCCGGTACGCGTTGGTTGGAGTAGTTTCTTTAGGGTAGATTTGCAGGTCTAGGTTGACCGGTGGTGGGTTGACCATCCATGCTGGTGTGTTAATTTGAAGGATTCGGTAGGGAAATGAAGAATGCTTGATAGCTTTACGATTGATGTTTAGCGAGGTCAGCAGGTTGTCCACACGTAGGGAAAACGGTGAGCATATTATTTTTTTCAGCTGCACAAAGACGCTTATCGGATATGTTGGTGATGTGGCTGATTGCTGGGTTGTTGATTAGACTTCTAGTCTTAAAATAGTATTGTATTGAAAGTTTGTCTCGCCGGAGTGGAAGTTCGGTAGTGAGCACGTTAAGATTGATTGATTGATTGATTTGGGCCTCATTTCCACCAGAGCCTCAACGTGAGTCATAATAGGCTCCCCCGTCGTTGATTTAGGTAAGTCCTCACAACCTCGCGTGCGAAAATATTAGCTTAGTCAAGATGAAGTCGGAACATATTTTAATTGTGGCATATTCGCGTATTAGCGCGTACGAGAGAGTATAGAGTTAATGCGTATCTTCGTAAAATGAGTAGTTGTTTCTGTGCGTAATGAGGTGGAGGGACCACCTCATTCGCACAGGTGTCAGAGGTTTAGACAGCTTCGAATAGTCCGGTGTGTTTTCCGAAAGCGATAAGTTTTTTACGGTAGGTTGGGTCCGTGAGTAGGCTTTGTAGGTTGCACGGGGGGTCTAGGAACGCTCGTCGGGCTGCCTCGAGTGCGTTGCAATCCATCAGTAAGCGTTTCACGAGGATAGCCACTTGGGTGAGCACGTTAAGGGATTCGATTGGAGTGGAGCGGAACGCGGCGGTTGTGATACGCAAAGCATTGTTTGCGATGGTTGAAAGAGGGTCGAGAGTGATTTTGACTGCAGATCCGTAGACAACGGCTCCGTAGTCCATGCGCGATTGTATTATTGCTCTGAACAGCGTCATTCCGGTGTCCATGTCGGCACCGAACTTCAAGGATGTTACCGATTGGATAAGTCCTGTCGACTTTTTGCAGAGAGTCGCCAGGGCTGCAATGTGGGGTCGCCACGTGAGTTTAGGGTCCCACTCAAGACCCAGAAATTTGATCGTTTCTTCGTATGCTAAAGATGTGTTGTGCAGCGTTAGGGCTGGTTTCATGTGTAAACCGGGCACAAGAGTAAAGTGCATGCTTTTAGTTTTAGAGGGCGAGAATCGGAATCAGTTTAGGAAAGCTCAGTTCCTGACTAGGTTTAGGCACTTCTGGAGTTCAGGTGGAATTGTTGTGAGGCTGGGGTTTCTGTAGCTTATTTGTAGGTCGTCCACGTATAGTGATGAGAGCAGTCTTCCGTCTCTGGGAAGAATGTCGGCTAACTGATCGGTTTGGAGGATAAAAAGAGGGACACTGAGGACTCTTCCCTGGGGAACGCCCATTTCTTGCGGATATGACGGAGACTGAGTGTCGCCAACCTTGACCCTGAAGGTGCGATTTTGTAAAAATTGGTGGATGAAAAGTAGTAGCTGACCTCTCAAACCTTTACGATGGAGATTCTTCATGATCCGTATTTCCACGTAGTGTCGTATGCTTTTTCAACGTCGAAAAATATGGAAACCACATGTTCTCTTCGGACGAAGGCCTGTCTAAAGTCTGATTCTAGTCGTACGAGGTGGTCCGTTGTGGAATGGCGCTTACGGCCGCCACACTGGATGTTGTTAAGGCCTGCATGCATTTTAAAGTAGTCGAATAGATGTGAGTTTATCATTCTTTCCAGTCTTACATAGGACGCTAATTAGGGCAATAGGACGATAGTTATGTGGGTCGCTGACATTTTCCGGGTTTGGGTATCGGGATAATTACGGATCCCCGCCATTGGTTGGGAAAGAATGAATTTGAAATACAGCGTATTGAACACATTTAGTAGGGGGTGGAAAGCGTTGTAAGGAAGATGTTTGATCATGTTGATGTGCACTCGGTCCGGCCAGGGTGAGGTTTCACGAGTGTGGTCAATTGCATATTGTAGTTCATGGATGGAGAAAGGTTTGTTGTAGAATTCTTCATTTGTGGAAGTGAAGTCGACATGCTCACTTTCTCTCAAGATCTTTTCCTGTTGAAAAGAAGCCGTATAATTTGTTGATTGTGATATTTGGCTGAAAGTCTGAGCTAGTTTGTCCGCGATATCCGCGTATGAAGAATAGACTGTGTCTCCGTCCGACAGTATGTGGATAGGTCGCTCGGGGCGACCTTGGATAAGTCTGATTTTTTCCCACACTTGGGATAGAGGGGTGTTTCGACTGAATGTATCAACTAGTTGGGTCCAGCTTTCTCGCTTCTTCTCCACGCTAAGTTTGCGGAACCCGGCAGCTCCCATTTTTCAGGCTACTCGGTTCCTGGGGTAACGTGCGCGGCGGAAGGCCTCGCACATCCTGTCACGCCGATCCTTTGCTTCTTGTACCTTCGGGCACCACCAAGGTTTTGGGAAAAATGTTGAGGGTACATATTGGGGAATGCATGCAGTAGCTGCACTTAGGAATTTTTCGTATAGATGTATGATAAGGTCGTGCTCTGAAATGTCTTCAAGAAGGCCGTCCACATCGTCCCATGCGACATGTGTCGAGTATTCCTCCCGGCTGGCTTTCCGGTAGTTGATTGATGTTCTTGTGTGTTAGGATTGTTTGGTCGGTTAGTAAGGAGCGAAATGATCACTGGGTTGTGATCACTGTCATGTGTTGAAGGCAGGACTCCCCGAACGAGTTGGGGAGCTGAAGTAGGGGAACAGATTGATAAATCGATGGCGGTTTCACTTTCGAGGGTGATCCTTGAGGGTTGTCCGTCGTTAATAAGGACCAGGTTGTGAGTGTCTATGGTGTTGGCCATCATCACCCCTCTGGGGTCTGTTCTCACGCATTCCCACACTTCGTGGTAGTTGTTGTAGTCTCCAAGGAGAGGTACGGGATGATGCAGTTGGTTAAGCAGATCGGTCATTAGTGCCTCCGTGAGGTCGTGGTTTCATGACGAGTAGATAGATACCACCGCAATAGGTCTTGAGATACATATCTTCACGGCGACAGCTTGGAGTTCTGTTCTCAGAGGGAGGAGGTGGTGAGGTATGCTTTGATGGATCATAAGTGCCACTCCATCGTGTGCAGTCACATTATTGTGACCTTCGCGACAGTGTATGACATATTGAGGGATAGAAAAGATGGCTGTGCTGCGGAGTTTGATCTCCTGGAGGCCTACCACCAAAGGTTTATGGGTGGAGATTAGCGATAGTGATTCATCTTTCTTGCTTCTAAGTCCCTGGCAATTCCACTGAAGTATTGTGTTGTTGTTCATTTCAGATTTGTTTCACCCCCAGATTTTGGTGGTCTAGAGGGGTCTCGTGGTTAGTAGGAACTTTCGTGGTGTTCTTGTCTATGAGGCGCAGGGGTCCTAAATCGAGAGCGTTTGCATGAGCGTCCGCTTTCTGTAGAACATGATCTCCTAGACTCGCTGCGTTCTCGGCTGTGAGGGCTCTTGTAGGAGGAAGAGAATGAGGGAATACGACCTTAGTGTTTGCTTCTTGAGCGAGCGCGTTTCTCTTCTATGGAGGGTTTTACAAACATTATGATGGGCAGAGAAGTAGTCGTTGAGATATTTGAGTCGAGGGCGATGCATGGTAGATCAGTGTTCTGGGGTATCAGTTCTTCGTTGAAGATTTTCAAGGCGGGTTCGCGCAAGCGATGGTCGTTCTCATTCGTGAGATGATCTGGTGTTGGGCATGTTAGCCGAGGGTTGAATACCTCACTTTGGTTTTCGCTGGGTGCGGTTGCAGGTAAGACGGTCAGAAGTCGTTCAATGCTCTGATCGAGGAAAGCTGTGGTTTGTGGGGTGTTACTAATCTTTTTGCTTCGTGGCGAGAGGGTGTCGCGTATCCCGCGGTCGTCGTCGGAGGAATCATCGTCTCTTGGTCTTTTGCTTTTCGGGTTCTTGGACCTCTCCTCGTAGTCGACCGAGGCAGCATCCATCGCAGTGCTTTCCTGGGCACTTGTGGATTCATTGCTTGGGGCGCCCGCCTCTATTACGAGGGCGGTCGCTGCATGGGCTGGTTATGGTCTTGTTAGTACTGGAGAGGGATTTTGGGCTCATGGGAGTAGTTTGTGTTAACTGTACACAAATATTGTCTGTTGAGGTAGACTTAGTTGTAGATTTAACTGCTTTGGCGTAATTTAAATTACGGCAGTTAGGGTTTTCGTCACAAAAGATTTGGATGGCTTGTTTTCGTGTGACTCTGCGGTCAATTTGTATGATTTTATTATTTATTTATTATTTGCTTCAATGTTACACCGGAGTCCCAACGCGAAGTTAATGCAGACTCCCCCGTAGGGCGGTCGAAGAGTTGTGAATTTGATGACGCGTAGATTAAGAGTTTAATAGCAGTTTAAACGCAGTCGCAGCAGGTTTAAACGTAGCTGGGGTTGGTCTAAAAGAGTATCTAAGTAGCAAATTAACACAATAAATTTGACACAGGCACCAAGCAAATTTGGTGCGGCTACAAATAAAGTTTAACATGAAAAGAAATTTAACAATTTTAAAAGGGTAATTCTAGCGCGGAAACAGAGTAGGCCTAGTACTTACAAATCGTAGTAAATAACGGATATATAGAGAGTTCATTCTAAAGAAAAATATGAAGAGCAGGTTGATTGCAGTCTTGTGTAGCGGAGTGGTAGCGGCTCCCTCCATTCTCCGCCGGAGCTCCAACGCGTAGTCACAGAGGGCTTCTTTCTTGTGGCACGACGGTTCGGTGATTTTGCACAGCTTTGTGCACGAAGTCAAAGTAAGAATTTTCAATTGGTGCGCAGGGAGGACAGAGAGTTCGGGATCGGAGAGGATTCAGATCTAGCAACTTCTACACTACCTCGTATAGGCCTGTGTGTTTTCCAAAAGCGATCAGTTTTTTGCGGTGTTCAGTTTCCGTGAGCAGGCGTTGTAGGCTGTACGGGGGGTTCAAGAAGGCTCGTCGGGCTGCTGCGAGTGCATCGCAATCTACTAGCAAGTGCTTCACGCTTACTGCAGTTTGGCGGCAACAGGGGCATGA
>SDVV010027002.1:0-12170 GCA_016164225.1 Gammarus roeselii | reverse complement strand
TTTCTTGCTATCAATTGAAATGGAAATTTATACATTTTCAGTTTCTTATGTTTGATCAAATCTGTGGATTGGGGCTTGGAGTTGACTATTGTCTTCTAATGTACATTTGTATATAGTTAACCGTGGAAAAAAAAATCATATAACTACAATAAATGGGGAACAAAAATATTAGTTTGTGTTACTGTAAGAATTTGAAGTGGAAGTATTGCACCCACTTAGATTGGAGTGGATGCTGTTTCTGTATAAAGATAGTAAATATATTGTAATGCGGTAGGAATTGTTTGCGTTAGGTGTATCATTGAATTGAGAGTGTCCTCAATCTTTGTAGGTAGGGAGGCACACTTGATCAACACAACTGACTTCCTGCACCTCCAAGAAGTGTCATCACAGCACTGCAAGCTGGTTACCTGGTCCTGAGTATTTCAGGCCCCTCGTTGGTGAAGCCTGCAACATTGACTGCTACCTCACTGGTGCATCTTTTTGTGGACTAGGTCCAGGAACCTGATACTGTGCATAGTATTATTCACCTCAATCAAATGATTCTGAGGTGTTTTGGAGCTGTCCTGTATTTTTGTGCGCTTGGTGTTTCTTTTATTCCTGTGTACATATTAGTTTCAATTTAGTATAGAGTGAAATTGCGGATGATTCCTCAACTATTGTGCTACAAGTTTGTTTGGTCAGTGTTATGGCTTCAGTGTAAATTGCTAAACTGATCGGTTACTGCAACTTGTGCTGCAGTATGCGTTAAAGTTAGAGTTCTGTTTGTTATTGTATAAACATAAATGGATATCAATAGTGATGATTGGTGGTGGCAGATTTTTTTTTAAGTGTATTGCTGTGCAATGCGATTGGGGGGGAGGAATGTTGTGGGATGTCCAAGTACTTGTGTTTGGTCATCTTGCATGTTCCTAACCCATATTTCCTCTATCTCACTCAGACGGTTGTAAATCATATTACAGACAAGTAATTACCCAGAATAATAAAAAGAAACTTTGCGTCTCATCATCACTGTCATCCTGCGGTCACTATCACCAATCAGCCACCACTAGGGAATAAGTGTGTAGAGGCCTGCAAACTGCAGTGTCGTCCACCTTGTTTCCACAGCACTAGGAGTTGGGGAGAAAGGTGAGGTTAACTGCTACCTTGTAGTGGGCCCTTCATTTATTATTCTTTCATCATCCAGAGACAATTTTCATTCTTTATTCATGTCCTTCAGACACTACATTAGGCATTTGATGAGTTCAGTCATTAAAGTAATTTCATGTTTGATTTTGACATTCAATTAGTTGCCTATTGTACTTTGGGTCCATTCCATGTTTTGTCATGATGGATAAATCACAGTGATTGTTGGTACAACCTCATTATTGGACAGGCAATTATCAGATGCCTGACATTTTGTTCAGATAACTTAATCCCTATTTTTGATTATTCAGGTGTCATCTACTGATGATAACCTAGTTTATTTTTTGAGTCATTTATAGTTGGCAGCTACCCATTATGTATGTTTAGCTGACCATGTTTGTCTTTTCACAGAGGAACCTTCATGACCCACGCTCAACACAACACTTTATTGCAAGTTTCCATTTATAAAACTGCGATAGGTTCGTTAGGAGCATGGACTCCTGTTGAGGCAATTGTCCCCCTCTGAGCTACCAATCCCTGCAATGTCAGTAGCTAGTACTGTTTAAAAACAAAGCAACAGTTTAGTTAGAGCCTTTTTGTTGATGTAAATAAATTATGTATCAAAATTGCACTTATGGTAGTCTAATTTATAATGACCCTCCCGTGGGACATTCAGAGCCATCAGAACATTAGGGTCCTTTGATAGGCTAATCTACTCTGCGCCCTCCATATAGCCTGCAACAAGATTAGGTGCCCTTTCCAACTGTTGTGTCCTGCTGTATCCACCAGCATTAATGACCAACGGGGTTTTAGGTAGTCTCTACCCAGAACAAAACCTCAGAATCTGGTGGCTGTTCTGGGCTGAGATATCAATTTTTTATAGCGACTCAAGGATGGCGCCCTTCTAGTCTTTCTCAATCCTTCAGCATCTGCCTATTCATAGTCATAGTGAGTTTTATCATTAATCTCCCTAAGCCATTGTTAATTAGAAATACTCTACCCTCACACTTGGTCATATATTGACAAGGTAAGTTTGTTCTTGTGGAACAGACCTGTCGTTACATGGGCAGGATCTGGAATATATAGTTAGGCCTGCCATGCGCAGAAGTGCCATTACATTGGTAAGGTAGCCCTTGCAGTAATTCTGACCTGTCATTACATTGACAGAATAGGTCTGACCAGCTAGGCCTGCTACCAATAGCAGAAGTGTCATTATATTGACAAATTTATAGCAGATCATTATTCTGGACCATAATTATACAAGCTTTTGCCCAGGCAGCATATAGGGATCTAAAACTGCATTATACCCAAAAAAATAGCATTTGCCAGGGAAAATAGAGCATTCTGTACATGGCACAATTTCAACAATTGTATCATAATGTTGGTTGAAGATTTGGCTAATAATATTAGCACCTTATCTGATCAACTAGATTATTAGTGTTGGGCTACTTAAATAGAACAGTCCATGTCATTAGTTCAATTACTCTTTTGTTTATAGCATTTATTACTAAAGAGCTGGAATAAAGTAGTTCATTGTGATGCCTAGTTCTCTTACCTTTGATCTCTTACCTTTGCAGCCCCCTCCAGCAGGACCACATCAAGTGGGGAGCAGCATAGCCGGGGGAGGCCAGCACAGCCATGCGCGCCAGTATGCTGTTGAGAACAGCAATATTAACACAGGTATAGGAACTGGAATTAGTGCGCACTATTGGCTATCACATGAACCATCCGCATGCATGACAAAAACAAAAACAAAAAAAAATAAAACAAAAAAAATCCAGAACAGCACACTGTACAACAAAGAAGCAACACACAACGGGGTTTTAGGTAGTCTCTACCCAGAACAAATACCATAATTGTACCATAATTGTCTTCTGGCGATACAAATTTAGCATTAAAAAAATCACAGTTGTATTCAGAGGTTGACAGTCCTGCAGCTGCATCGACTGACAGCTGATAGCCTATTTATTATCATTCCAGCCCATTGCTAGCTACATCACACCACTTGAAGTTTATATTTACACTTGGGGGCAGTCCATCAATAATTAGACTTGGGTTTTTCTTTGCGGATGGGACTTGGGCTGTCAACATTGAAGCGGCCCATAACAAGGTTAGGATGAGTTAGGTTTATGACCATCATCACAACCTTCAGTGAAAATGCTACGTTGGATATTGTGAATGCTCAAATAAGAAATATTCTGAATTGGAACATAATCTCATAACAAAGCCTGAATTGATCAACAACTTCTAAGTGTACAACTGCTAATGTATCACAAACATTTATATGAATAGGACAAGCGGGAATGAGTATCTAGTATGACATGGGAGTGGATTATGTAATTGAGATGTAGCTACATAAAATTATTGGAGAATTTTAACAATAACTCTATACAAATACGGTACCGATTCAGTGTCGAGAGGTGAACATACCAAAATTTTAGATCGATACATCCAATTTAGTGTATTTTATACCCAATATTCTATGAAATTGTGGAAATTTATATCTAATACATACATATTTTTATGATAACTTATCAAAACATACAACAGCAACTATAAAAATTAGCTAAATAAGATTCTCTACTCTACCCTAACTGAAATTTATCAACTATGATATACCGCGTATCCTGCCATACCCCAGAGGATATAACCTACACCAATATGGAAAGGTGTATGGTCAATCAATACACGATGCCGATGTACACTACCGATCTTATAAAAAATAGAAATCTGATTCATGAAAAATCATATACTAACATAACAGCCATACCGGAAATATACAACATTTAACACAGAGTTAATGCAAATAATGTTATTTTTACTACAATATGTGTTCAAATCTATAACAAATTTATAGACCTAACTGATGCCATGCCTCTAGTAGGAAAAAATCAGAGCCCATTGTGTCATAACAACAAACTCTACAATGCTTTACTAGGTTGCTTCACAGCAAACTACCACTGATATATAACAAATTTAGAAGCAACACCCAGTCATGATACAATACCTCAGATGTACCATGCAGCTGTTTAGTCCATCATCTCTGACCAAGGTCAAACAAAGTCACATCCTGTACATAACCAAGAACTTATACACAGGTATAGTGGTCAAGAATGGGGCTGACATAAGTCTCTAAGAGTGTGTGGCCATAAAAAGCTGGACTTCTGCTCACTGATGACCTAAGCAAATCACTATAACAATCAGCAGCTTGTAAGATAACCTCTCTAACAAACACACAGAAGTTAAGATTGATGTCCACAAGAACTTACAAAATCATGTTGAACTTGGACAAACTCAAAATGACAACTTAAGAGTGTAAACCACCTCTACACCAGGACTCCTCCATCCAGTAGATCATCTTCTAAAACATTGAACTATACACTTGCTAGGGATCAATGACAAAATTCCACACAGGTGCAGTACGGATTTATACCTCTTAAATATACATTTCTATGATTATTGTGGAAAAAAATCATTCAACAACAACAACAACAATAAAAATAGCCAAATAAGATGCTCTACTCTGCTTAATTCACATCAAAAATATAATACATTATGGTATACATGATAGTAAATTGGTCTACTTACACAACTAGGCATAAACACAACAAGGGTTTGCCTGTGGAACACCTCTAACTCCTCCTAAATATTGAAGAATGGTCCTAGAAAAAACATACAATAACCTAACAGCAAGTACGAGTTTTGAACAACTGGGATCATCTATATCTATAATAACCATGTCAAACATTGTACCAGGATGTAAGAAGATATATAAAACACAAAAAGTATGCAACATGTAACTAAATTTTACCTGAAATAGTGTTCAACATTGCAGATACAAATGTAATTTATCCTAACATTCCAATATTGTATAAATAACCAACAGATTGCAATGAAGATGGAAACTGTACAGAGAACATACAAAACTCAAAGACACATAATAAAAGGGTCAAGGAATAATAAAATAAGAAGAATGATGCAATAACCAACCAATTATGCTTGAAATAGTGTGCTACATGGATGATGCAAACCAAAAATATTTCAAAAAATTCTATGACTGTAGGAGATAACTAAAATTCAGGTACTCTTGCTATAGGGCTTTCAACCAAAACTCGCCATACAAAAAAAAATGAGATAAGACTACCCGAACAGTCTACATACGCTTCATAGTGAAACATTTGGAACATGGTAACACCAGAATATCTGGTTCAAACCTGGATATTGCATTATGGAGTACACAGAATCTGGTAACAAAGTTGCTGCATCAATCTCAAACAGGGTTAAATTACCATTTCTTCAACCAAAGTAACTACAGCTCAATTGTAACAATGTTGGCAAATATACATAAAACACCAAAATGATGCAATAACCGACCAAATATGACTGAAATAGTGTGCTATATGGAAGATGCAAACCAAAAATACCCTAAAAACTCATAACGGTTGAGATAACTCTTCAAAATTTCAAAAACACTACAAATTCCACCTAAATCAACTGACCATTACTAAGTATGAATAACACAATATAATAATTTACAATATATCCATATCATTCAGGTTCTCTCGCTATTGGAACACGGCGTCAATGGAACACCGATATATCTGGTTCAAACCTGGATAATGCATTATGGGGTAGATAGATTCATGTAACAAAGCTGCTGCATTGACCCAAAATACAAACATCAACTTGCCAGCTACCTATAGATATTATATACGTATGAAATAAACGACTGGAAAAAATACACAGAACATTGCCTAAATACAATATCAAGCGTCCAACTAACTTCTGAATGAGTCAATTATACCCCCATGTAGATAAGAATACAATCATATGTGTACAGAAAAAGACATAGAATTGTAATCCAGACATAAATATAAAATGATACATACACTCAAACATAGCAATCATGTCACGGAAATAACTGATAAAACAAATAACAGAAAAAAGCAATCTCGACTCATTTTCCAGGAGCGCATCCAACTTTTTGCCTAGGGTATCTTTACACCCCACCCCTCCAGAAACTTGTTGTAACATTAATCCTTATCAGAACCGGATATATATTGATATCGAGCAACAGTTAGTGCCCAATTATACCCCAGTACAACCATCTAAAGAAGAAAAAAAAAAAATACAAAAAACATCAAAAACCAGATATTAAAATGTTCAAAACATAACATCGGGCCAATCAAGGCCACAAGACTGGCATCCAGCCCCCTGTTCCCCCTTCCGCTCCTCCCGCCCGTTTGCGGACTCACGCGCCAAACCAGTTCCCTCCGCACCGCCTACCTTCCACCGCTGACCGTTTGCACCTTTTGCGCCGCTGAACCCCGTACCTGCCCCACCAAAAGTGACCTTAGCAAGCAGTTTTCTCCACTATGTATACTACTGCTGTGCGGTCGACTGCGGGGGTGAATCTATCTCGTCGTCCTCCTGGTCTTTGCATAAATCATTTCTAGAACTGTGGGTCTCTGGTGGGGGGGCGGTCGCTGGGCTGCGTGAGGAAGCACTGCAGCCAGGTATGAGTGTTTGAGTCTTGTTACGATGTTCTGATGATGTGAGGATGTCGTCGGGGGAGTTTGGTTGGCTTGTCGATTTGACTGCTTTGGCATAATTGAGGCTGTTTGGGTTATCGTCTTTCCAGATTTGGATAGCTTGTTTCCGTGTAACTCTGTGTTTGAATTGAGTGATTGTTATTTCTTTTTGGTCCATATGTACTGGGCAGTCGCGGTCGCCTGCCTCATGGAAGCATGAGCAGTGGTAGCATTTAGGGTGGCGGACTGTGCAGTCTTTTTTGTCGTGCTTGTTAGGGCATTTCTTGCAACGTTGTGTTTGTATCTGTCAGTATGCGATGACGTGGCCGTATTCAGGGCATTTTTTTTCACATTGGGGGCCACGTTGCAAATGGGTAGGTTTTGGTTCTTCCTTGTTTACCCGGGATTACTATGAATTCCGGTGCGTCGTGTTCCGGGAAGGTAATTTGGTATGCAGTAGAACTTGCGTTACGTGATCTAATCCATGTTTCTTGACGGACTTTGGTAACTTCGTAGTCTTCAGCTAGACCTTCAGAGAAACCACTGAGGTCTGTTGTAGGCGTGTAGCGGGAGGTGTATATAATTCGTTTGGTATCGTTGAAGGACAGATGTATTTCAACTGTAACTTTGAGTTTGTTTAGGTGGGTAATCTTTTGTATAGCGTTACTTTGCTCACGTTCTGTGACGTAGGCCAGATATTTCTTTGCCTGTCGTTTTATTTCTTTCGGTTTTACTCAAGTTGTTCGGTGAGTGACTTCATCATTATAAATGGATTAGTTAAAAAGGCAACTTTGCTTGCATCACTTTTGTTGAACGTTATGAGGAAGTGGGTGGGATATGGTGCCGATCTTCTCTCCCGGGTAGGAGGGTTATTTTGGAGAGAGCGCATCGAGACTACAGCTTTTTATAGCTCGACCCCGTGATCTATCTGGATTGGAGGATCGCGCTCTACGTCTCCTCCTCTAGGCAATTTCTGTGTCTGGTGGGGTGTCCGTCTACTTAGTAGTGAAAACAGTGCTATTCTTCGGACTGGCATGACTGGGGATCTTCCCGTCTGTCGTGGTCGTTCTGGGAGCAGTATGAGCATCTTTGTTTACCTTTACAGTTTCCTCTCGTGTGTCCGTATTTCTGACATCTATAGCATTGCATCGGACGTCTCTCAACCTTGGTTTTGGTGGCGCAGAAGGGAATGTCTAGATATTTTGGTGGAGTAGGGCAGTTGAATTTTAGTATTAGGGCTGTGGTAGTCTCTCTCCTTGGTTTGATCTTTGGTGAGACCTTTGCTTCGACAACACAGTCTTTGTGTTGAACAAGTCAGGGCAATGTACTCCTCGATTTCCACCTTCGGGATATCTTCAACGTAGATCAAACCGGAACTTGTAGAGAAAGTTTGGTGTGGCACTATTTGCATGGCTTTTCACGGAGTCTGGTTTTGGAGAGAATCGTGTCACTTAGAAGTTTTGTGTCTACTCTGATGGCAAAGCATTCGTCGTCGCTGGTGGCGACTCTTAGGACTGGGCGGCCAGTAAAAGAGCCCAGCTCTTTCGCAGAGTGTATGGACAAATATCCGGTCTGACGGTGGCGTCAAACGTAATCTTCAGGTGCTTGGGAAAAGTATGACTATGGTTGAACAAGAACAAGTTGTGTTCATTGGATGTTGTGTATTGCTTCTTCCTTGCAGCCCTTGGAGCTCGGTTGTGGTTTTAGTGGGGTGAATAGTTGTCCAAGTTGTCGTCGGATGTAGAGGTGGAGGTCCTTGTGTAAGTTGCGGGTTCTTTAGTTAGTTCGTGGATATGGAGGAAAATGGTCTCAACATGACCCTCAAGTCTCGTTAGATGGTCGTCAATTGTGCTAGGTTCTGCGGCAAAAACTTTGGCTTCCTGTTCTGAGAGGCCGGTCGCTTGGCATAGCAGATTCAATATTTCCTGGACGTCGTCGTGGTCAACTCGTCGATGCGGCCGTCCTTCCGTGCTTCATCGGGGGTTCTCTGCAACACCGGTTAATAATCAGTATGCAAACAAACGAGAATTCAATAACCCAAGTCCCCCGAGCTCCTTGGGTCCCCTCGTCTCAGCTCATCTTGGCTGGTCTCGAATCATTTCGGCAAGTCTCGGCTGGTCGTGACCAACTCGACTCGCCTCAACATGTTTCGACTGATCTCAACCAGCCTCGACGCGACTCTCGCCCTCTGTGCCAGTAATCCGCAGACTGTAATAATTAATTGTTCTACTCAAGCATTTCGCATGAATACATTTTTTTTTAGCATGGGTTTTACAGCATATGGAGGGGGAAGCAGGGGTCCCAGGGTTCAGAGAGGCCTCAAACGGGTCCTTAAGTTTCTCAATGGAGTCCCAAAGGGTCTAAAGGGTGTCCCAAAGGGCCCCGGAAGGGTACAAGTGGGTCCCCCAAAATCTTCGTGGTCTTCCAAGTCTCCCGGGTTCCCGAAACCCCCGGGTCCCGAGGATCTCACGAGTACCCCACATTCCCGGTTCACGTAGTCTCAACCAGCCTCGGCTCGTCTCGACTCGTCGCCTCGCTAGTCGACTCGTCTCCACTTGCCTCAACCTGCCTCGACTCGCCTGGCCATCTCCACGCACAGTGCCATTCAAGACTTTCACTCTTGCAAGATCAACATCAACATTATTTCACCATTTAGCCATCAAAACGTCTAGCTGTGCTCGGACATTTATTTGGCGCCCGGAAGAGCGCAAAGTCTCCACAGTAGGTTTGACTAGATTAACTAACACACCGTATGGTCCACCTAGGGCCCCTGCGGGTGTGTAACGATACATAATTATAAAACTAATCCAAATTTGATCACCCTAAAGAAAGGCACAGATGAATAATAGAGCCCACAAAATAAGAAGAAAAAAAATACTAAAATTAAGAGGTAATGATCTATAAAATGAATAATCCTCCATCCACCCCAACGCAAAAAAGTTTATAGTAGAACTCCTTGTTTGTGTTAGTAAAATCAATATGTTCACTATTTATCAAGTTTTTTACAGTTGCAGGGCAGCCGTGTAAGTTGTTGATTGCGATATCTGGCAAAAAAGTCTGTGCTAGTTCATCTGCGATTCCCGCGTAGGACGAATTAATGACGTCCCCGTCTGAAAGAATGTGGATAGGTCAATCAGGTTCTCCCTGGATACGTCTGATTTATGCCCACGCTTGGAAAAGGGGGGTGCTATGGGTAATAGTGTTGACAAACCGAGTCCAGCTTTCACGTTTCTTCTCTACTTCAAGTTTACCGAATACGGCAGATGTCTTTTACCACGCTATTCTGTTCGTGCACGGTAGGCCGTGTGCAGCCTTTCACGCCTGTTTCTTGCTTTTTGGACCTATTGGCACCACCAAGGTTTCGCAAAAAAGTTTGAAGTAGGATATTGGGGGATGGATGCTTGAAATTTCTCGTATGGTTGGATGACGAGGTCGTATAGTTGGAGGTGTCGTCTGGGAAGCCATCCATATTGCGTCCCGCTATATGGTCGAGTATTCTTCCCAACAGGCTTTCCGGTAGTTTAATCAAAGTGCTTGTGTAACCGGATTGTTTGGAAGTTTTCGGTATCCAACAGATGCCCTTTTCCGCGCTACTCGGTTCCTGGGGACCGTGCGCGTCGGTAGAAATGGTATAGCTTTTCACTCTTATCTCGTGCTTCTTGCACCTCTAGGCACCACCATGGTTAGGGAAGGAAGGTTGAAGGACATATTGAGGAATGCTTGCCTCGGCTGCAGCTTAAAACTTTTTGTATAGTTAAGCGACGATTTCGTGTTCCGAAATGTTTTCGGGGATGTTGTCCACATCACTCCACACGATGTGTGCTGAGTATTCCACCCAGCTGACTTTCCGGTAGTTGAATTGAAGTTCTTGTGAGACAGGGTTTCTTGGTTGGTAAGAAGCGATATGATGACTGGGTTATGGTCGCTGTCGTGTGTTGAAGGCTAAACCAACCAAATGAGTTGGGGTGCCAGAGTGGGGGAGCATATGGATAAATCGATGATAGTTTCACTTTTGAGGGTGATTCGGGTGGGTTGTTGGTCATTGAGTAGAACCAGGTTGTGAGTGTCTAGTGTTGGCCATAATCATTCTCCTGGGCTCAGTTCTCACGCATCCCCACGTTTCATGGTAGCTGTTGAAGTCTCCAAGGAGGAGTATGGGAGAGGGCAGTTGGTTCAGCAATTTGGTCACTAGTGCTTCGGAAAGGTTGTGGCTTTATGGCGAGTAGATAAATACCACTGTTATTGATCTTGAAATGCAAATCTTCACAGCGATAGCTTGGAGTTCCGTCATCAGAGGAAGAGGTGGTGAGGCATTGTATGACACTGTGATGGATTGTGAAGTTAGCGACCTCTGGGAGTTTGATCCCTCGGAGATCTATCATAAAAGTTTGTGGGTGGAGATTAATGATAGTAATTAGTCTTCCTTGTATCCAAGCCCCTATATCAGTTCCAATGGAGTATTGTTTTGTTGTTTACTTTGGAGGCGGTTCACACTTCTTGCTTGGTTTGCAAAAACTTTCTTGGTGTTCGCATCTTTGAGTTTGCTCAGGAATCCTAGATTGAGTATGTCTGCAGGAGCATCCGCTTTTGATAGAGCGTGGTCTGCTAGATTTTCTGCGTTTGCGGTTGTGAGAGCTCTTGTGTGAGGAAGAGTGTGTCCGCTCTTTGCGTTTGCTTCTTGAGCAAGCGCGCTGATCTTCTATGGAGCTTTTTCATAACCAAATTAATGGCTCAGTAGTGGCCGGTGGGATATTTGGGTCGCCTGAGGTGCATGGTTGATTAGCGACCTTGGGTTTAAGTTCTTTGTTGGAGTGGTAGTAGTGGCTTCCGTTTTCCACCGGAGTCCCTACGCGAAGTTAATGCAGACTCCCTCGTAGGAGAATTGAAGAGTGGCCGTTTAGAAGTGGCTGACCCGAACCTACAGCGCCCGTCTAATGATTATTGCAGGGTCCTCTGGCAAGCGGTTATAGACTAAATATTTTAGTAACAAAACAGGGAACAGTACTCTAGGTGGTGCAGAATTAAACTCTTTGATGGTTTTAGAGTTTATTATAAAATTAGGACACAAAGCTTGGGGGACCTAACTAGGAGCAAAAGCTCTCGAGCAAAGTGAGGGGGAACCAGAACGTCAAGTTTGGGTGGCAGATACAAACTCGACTGCAACACAAAAGATATAAATGCAGTTAGACACAGGCAAAAAAACTAAAATAATATTTGACTAGTAATTCAAATAAAACAGCAACTTTAGAACTCTGTAGGAAAAGGTAAAATAGTAAATTAAAACTCAACCAGTATATGTACACTAGGGTTCACTATTGCAATGAAGACTTTATTGTGCACAGTTGACAAGAAATATCAGGAAACCTGACTCACTAGGACAGCCAACAGCAGTTACCCAACAATATATTATGCGGTATCACAGCAGTATATTTCCACTAGATGTTAGTTTAAGTTCACAGTTCTAAATTAGCAATTACCTGGTCCAGCACTCCAGGCTGCTTGGACCACACCCAGCTG